>PVIC010000185.1:0-151479 GCA_004025085.1 Thryonomys swinderianus
TGGAGAAAGGAATGAATGTTGTGAATTCCACTCATTATTTTATGTGTTCTTTTACCCAAGTTCCCTTTGTATATCTGTAAACTAGGGTGATAATAGGAGCTACCTCATGGGATGGTTGGGAAGAGTTCAAATGAATTAGTTATGGTGGAGATACTCTAAAAATGCAACCTTAAACATTTATCGGAAGCTATCCTGCCCCCAAAATAACCTTATGAATACTATGACCATACTATTCGACTAAGAATTTATTACAGAGTATGCTACAGTTAAAGAATAAATCAGGACTGTCTCAGGAAAAGGGGTCCATTGGTCCTATTTCTATGCACTTCCTGAGTGTTATAACAGGTGCACATTTTAAAAAATAAAAGATGACTGCATTGTACAAATGTTACTGAATAGGGTGATCCCGCAGAAAGTTACTGTTACGTTCCCTGTCACTCAGAGTCCACTTTTCATTACTATACCCACATACGTGAGGCTAGGAACTTCATAAAGAAGTTTGTTTTGCTTGCAACTTTGGAGGGTGAAACTCCAAAGAAGGTGGCAGGATGCTGCCAAGGACTGCCCTGTCCCTTCCCGTCATGGTAGGGACATCACGGTGAGAGATGTGACATGGTAAGACAGGGAGCCCGGGCAAGCGGGGAGGAGCCAGGCTCAGTCCTCACTGTCAGCTCTCTGGAGAGAACTAACCACGACCCCCGGAGAAGCACACGAGTCCCGGGGCAGCGCCCTGCAGGCTCTCGTCCGGGCACCCACCACCCCAAGAAGAAACTTGGGGCGCATGAACCTGTGGGGCCACCACATACAAACTGTAGCTCGCCTCCAGCAGATACAGAGCTCCTCTACAGCGTCCGGGCATCTTCGTCATTCAGGTGTCCAGAGGGATGTGTTCTCTCCCCCTGACCTTCTGGGAGTGAGGCTGGTCTGCAGAACACTCGGGGTCCTGGTGGGTTTGCAGCATGATAAGAAATGGAGTAGCTCCTCTCCTTCCTTGAGTGAATTGACTCTCTTTGGTTTGAGTTCGTCTTTGTGAACATTTGTATGTGCAAATACCATGTGCATAAGCAACCTAAAATATGTTTCATATTCTTGACGGGAAAGAAGTGTAGTGTTTTTTGTGTTTTTTTGAGACAGGATCTCGCTTTGTAGTTCAAAGTGGCCCCGAGCTCACTATGTAGCCCAGGCAAACCTCGAACTCAGCAATCCTCCTGTCTCTGCCTCCCAAGTGCTGGGATTATAGGTGTGAGCCATCATGCCCAGCACTGTGGTTTGTGGAATTGATTGCTGGTGGGTGTGAGTCACCAGGCCCAGCATTGCATGTGGTTACCGGCTCCGACTCAGGGCCTTGCGCTTGTGAGGCAGGCGCTGGAACCACTGAGCTAAATCTTTGGCCAGAGGACTCAGTAATATTAATCTCTTATATAGTTCCACTTAAGTGCTTTTATCTGTTTTTTGTTTGCCTATCAATAACAGCTTAGGATACAATGAAGTCATGTTACAATTAGGTCAAATATTTCAAGGGAAGGAAAAGTCTACCTATATTTTATACCTATTATAATTAGAACCATGAATCTTGGTACCTTTTGAATAACTAGCTTTCAAGAACTAATTGCATTTGTGATTAATAATAAAATCTGTAAAAAGTTGATCTGGAAGATACTAAGTGGTAAAAGGAAACTTAGTAGTTTGCTCTAACTTAACCAGTAAGATAGTTAAATCTAGAATCTAGGCTTCTGACTCTTTCAATATTCTTCTCAATATTATATTACAGTTTCTATTAATAAAATACATATCTTTTTAAAACTTCTGACTGCTACAGGCATATATACTGATAAGAACTTTCCTGTGTTTCTGAAACTGGACTATAAGAAGACCATGGGTAGATACCACTGCTTGTTCTTACAGTCCCTAGCACATAGTAGGTGTAGTAATTATTGGATAAATGGGTGAGTCACATGGCCATGGGTAGTTTTGTTTAGTTTCAGTGTGTATTCAGGCATTTCTGAATCTTTACATTGGCCATGTACTGTTCATGAAATAAATAGTAAACCTGGCAAAATAGAAGCCTAAGCACTGTCATAAAATGGTCTATAAAATAGTTTTTAAAGATAATTTTACACACAATTTGTAACCTCTGTTTTAAGATCTATAAGAAGTCAAATAAAAATGCTGCTTTTCTAGATGAGATGAATATACTTAAAAGAGTTTTTGATGAATGTAAATGCCAAGATTTGTCCATAAAAAATAATAAGCCCTTGATCTGTAGCTACAGGTAGTTAAATGAGAGGCAGGGTAGGAGCTCAGTGAGGCTTGTGGGGATAAACACGGCTCCCCTCCTGGGAGCTGAACTCTCCTGAGTTCCCTCAGAAAAGCCAACGGGAGACAGAAGTGGAGTTCCTCCCACCCGCTAGCAGTCCTAACAGCCGCACTGATTGGGATAAGGGGTAGCTTTGCTCTTCCTGTCCCGCCAAAGAGGGGAAGCACCCGCAAAAACTCCTGCACAGCAAGAACCCTAAGAATCCGAGATGACGGGATTTGATACATGGATCGCTCTGGGGTCACCCTGAGCATTCACAGCAAGTTCTTGCCTAGAAGTACCTGGACCAAATGAAACAATATCTTTATTTTATGCATGGATAAATTGTTCCTAAGACTTGTTTATTAACCTTTTTTTTATTTCTAAGAGAAAATAAACTCAAGTTCTTTCATCCCCAACTCACTGTCCTCACAGTTCTAACCTTTCTCTTCTTTGACTCTGTGAATGACACTCCAGCTGCTCAGGCCTGAGAAATAAATGAGTGACTCACTCTCTGTTCAGTGCAGGGCTGCTTCCAGCTGGCTGGCTCTTTCCTGTGCATATGGATTCTGTCAGTAGGGCTGAAATAAGATATTAACTGGCGGTGGGTTACTCATTAATTTCCACCGAGAACAATGAGTTGACTATATGTCAACAATTTCTGAAACATTTCCATTCACGATTTCCTTGTTGATTAGAACTGGGCTTAACAGCTAGGTCAGGCACATGGGAAAAAGCAAGAAGTAACCGTGTTGCTGCCTGGCAGGTTTGGTTAGAACTAAGACTAATGGATTCAGCACAGGATGTTTATGCAAGTGGAATCACACACACACACACACACACACACACACACACACACACCCCATATGTAACATCTGCATTTCCCACTGAAGATACCCCTAAAGATATTTGTGGTGGTTATTACAGTTTTCTTCATAGTTTGCTTCAGAGATAAACCGGATCCTAAAATTACTTTCTATACAGAAGAGACTGGATTATATAGAAATTAACTGAAAGAAAGCAACATTCAAATACTGCAAAAATATTTCTGTTAATTTTCACAGCAATCCCATAGAGTAAATAATATTATCCCAATTTACAGATGTGGAAACTAAGACAAATTAAGTTGCCTAAGTCGCAGCCGCAGAGCCATGACAAGAATTCAAGTTTCCTTTCCTCTAATTTAGCATTCTTTCCTCTACAAATGTAAATGTTTTTAGGAAAATAATAAATACATAACTGGCAGGATTCATATCCATCAGGCAG
The DNA here is from genome assembly GCA_004025085.1 of Thryonomys swinderianus. Taxonomy (NCBI): domain Eukaryota; kingdom Metazoa; phylum Chordata; class Mammalia; order Rodentia; family Thryonomyidae; genus Thryonomys; species Thryonomys swinderianus. The sequence goes on from PVIC010000185.1 coordinate 3,563, forward strand.
AATTTTCTGCCAGAATTACAGTGTTTACCTGAAGTACAATTTGCTCCTAAACAAAGCAAGGAGAGCATCTGGTGCTCACGTGCGGATGATTAACTGGCATGTGCAGTGTTTTTCCCCCTCATTTGCAAATGAATATAACAAAACCTCGGGGCAGCAGGTTCAATCCCAGTGAGGTAAGATGAGCTGAGTGATATAGCAAAATGCTGCACAATGGAGGTAATATGTCAAGGATTCCTTGTGTATTCGTTGTAATTCTTATAATAATTTTCAATATTTGTGTATTTCAACATTAAAGAAATTGTTTCATCCATACAAATCTGTATGCAAATATATATTATCTAGAAACTAAAATATTCCAATGAATCATAAACAATATACAACAATGTTTATAGCACAATTCAAGCCTGAGAGAAAAGCACAAAGGCATAAAAGATTAAAAATACTTAAATATCTCTTATTGGCCATGGATTTAGCTCATTGGCTGCCAAGCAAGTGCAAGGTCATAAATTCAATCCCAGATACCACAGGGGAAAAATAAATCTTAAATATTCCTTGAAAAACCATAACAATATCTAGTTGGTAATGTCTGCAGCACTTTTTCTTTTTAAACTACCAGTACATAGAGCATAAATTGTAATGTTTATCTTGCTTTTAAACAGGAACTTTCCTATCTCATCCAATCGTAGTGAAAACATGCTCAGCACTATCAGTCTCAGACCCAGCATTAGGATTCTGTCCTTAGATTTCAGAGTCCCCCCAGTGGAAGGTGCATGCAGGTGGCCTGGGACTTGAAAGAAATACCCTCAGGAAAAAGACCCTCAAAAGAGCCTTCCATGACCATCTCTGAAGGAAACCTGCAGTTACAGAATAGGTGATCGTACAGTCCTGTCCCTTCACACATCATTCAGCCTTTCTCAGAAACACAGCTACGGAACCTAAGCTCAGCTAGATATAGGCAGGAGGAAGAAGACAAAGTCTCATCTGTGAAAGGGAGACTTCTCCTTCTCAGAATTCCTAACTTCATCATCTATTAACAGCAGATCCTATAAATCAACTACAATAGCAAAGTTTTCAAGTGAAAGTTCTAGACTCAGCAGATGGGAATAGCAGGGCTAAGACAGGACAGGACATAGCAACTAAGTTTTTCCCAGAGAACTATAACTAAAGTATCTGTGGGGGGTAGATATGTAAGATTTAGTTTAAGGAATTGGCTCCACCTAATAAGGAAGGTTTACAAGTTCAGAACCTGCAGAGTCAGTTGGCAAATTGGAAACACAGGGAAGAGCCAGGATGGTAGTATAAATCTTCAATTCTCTGCTGGGGAAATTCCCTTTTGTTTCAGGAAACATCAGTCCTTTGTTCTGCTTAAGTCTTCAGGAGACGGATGAAACACACCATCCTAAGGACCTCAGTCTGATCTACTCAAGAGCCCACTGATCTAAATGTAGATGTCATCCAAAAACATCAGCACAGAAGTATCCAGAATGTTTGACAAAATATCTAGGCACCAGGCCCAGCCAAACTGATATGGAATATTGACCAAAACAGGTTAACTAAAGTATCTATATATGATATATACATGAGTCACACTTAATCTCCAAGTACACAATCTCCACAGCCTGCAGAACTTACAGATACAGCTTCAGCCTGTGCAATTTTAGGAGATACAGTTCACTTCATACCATCAAGATAAACCTGAGCTTCTTTCTCTCCCATTCCTTTTGGCAAAAACACATGGAGGGAAACGAAGTCCCTTTTCATTCAATTTACTCTCATGTACAGCCTTTCCTTAATGGGATAATAAGATGAGAGCTGGATTAAATGAGGACTAAAAAGCAATTTACTTGAGTTCAAATAGCTCCAGAGCTAAGCAAAGAGAAGCCTAGATCAGTCAGGTAGATGTTGCAGAAGTAAGAACTAGAAGAGACAGCTGCTGGTAAAATGAGAGAATGGATCTGAAATGGTGTTGTTAAATCATAAGATAGTATTTGGAGAAAACCAGACTCCATTCTCTCCTAATAGATATTTACTGAAATCTTGGAAAAGTTACATTTATGATCCAATGTGATCAGGGCATCTTGGGACACAGAGTTCAATGAACAGGAAGAGTTGCCGTGTAAGTACCAGGAATGTGCCATCCACTCAGGAAAAAATACAGATATTTATGATTACAGATTATTATTTTTTGCAATCCAGGGATCTCTTGGATCTCAGTATCATACTATTTCCGCCTGAAGATTGTAGATACCATTAGATCTTAACACCTTTGGCCCAGCTGAGTGGAACACAAATGTCTCTTACTTTAGTAAGACCTGACTTGGGCTTTGACAGAGGCTATGGTGTTACCGGCAAAAGGAAATTCTTGGAGAAAATGTGAGTGCTAGTGAGAGACACTCAGCAGCTAATCAAAATCCCTTTGAAGATTCTCATGAATGTTTTGAGTCTGTTGACAGAGTGTCAGCCGAGGGATGTGGACCCTACATCCACCCTCTGTATACGAGTGTGTTTTCCGTTGGGGTTTTCAAATTTTGTCTTGCTGTTAACACTACAGAGAACTAAGCCATATCCTAGAATATGCTTTTAAGACATGAGTTCCCAATGGAGCACAGGAAGGTGTAGGAGACTCCAAGACAAACGTTCTTTTCCTTTTGTCATGCTCAGTCTTTGAAGAAATATCACTGCTGCCAAGCTAGAGGCATACACCTTTCCACTGTGGCTTTTAGAATCAGTTTTAAGATTTGACTTAAAAATAGAGGGTTCTAGCTTAGATCTAGAGGATGTCCAGAACTCTTGGCCTCAGAGATGGGACGTTTGGAAAGCGCTTTGATCATGGGAGTGCTCCACTCTTCAGTGGAGGATCTATCAGTGAGTTCGTGCTTAAGCGTACTATTAGGTGTGGGCCCTGTGTGGAGCAGGTGTGTCATTGCTCCGTGCCTTTGCAGAACTGTTCCCTGGCTCTTCACTTCTCTCCCTATGGCTAGTTGCCATGAGATGCGCAACTTTCCTTCCACCAGGATATTTCTGCTGTGAAGCCACTAAACCATGGACTGAACCCCTTGAAACGTGAGCCAAGTTAAACTTGTTTCAGACATGGAAGTCAGGTATTACGTTCCACCAGTGGGAAGGCTGACTGACACAACATAAATAGAGTAAAATAAACTTGTTACCCCAGAAAACAGTTTCCCCATATTTCCCAGACATTCTACATATCGTTACGTTATCTAGTATAGGGTTGATATTTAACTGATATTTGGCAGATTTCAATTTTTAAAATGCAAGTTGCATGGTTACCATTACAAAACAATATGTATGTCCGTACACCCTGTCACCAGCTCATCCCCTACTACAGACTAAATGAAGGGCAACTGAATAAATAAATGAAGTTGTTCAGGTTGCTGACTGCCTGTCAGTGAAGGTGTTGTGAATTACATGGGTCTGTTTTCCAGATGGACGCGCGGGTGCAGGCAGGGGTATGCCCTCAGTACTAACACCACGAAGCTCAGAGCACTCAAAAGCAACAGCTGTTCAAAACCCTTGGTATCATGTGTATTTATGAAGACTTTACATGCATGGAAAGCTGAATTAATAATACCAGGTGATGAGCAGGAAGCAGAAAAATCCTGAAGCCAAGTTTTCTGTAATGAAGTAATAAAAATATTATGTTACTAAAATTGAAGGAAAAGCTTTGCAAATATCACCGGTTCGGCTCACAGATGTACTTCTGTTATAAAGTTAAAGGGGAGAGTTGAGATGCATGTTGGTGTGTGTTCCAGCAGTGTAATCGATAAAATGAATGGTGGGGTATTTCTGGAGTAATGTGGCAAACCTGTGTCAGTTCCCAACTTTATCTTCAATGGGAGATTTGGATCATGAGCAAAAAGATTTGGATTTCGGTTAGCTTTAAAATTCCCTAGTTGCTTGTTTCTTTGCATATTTATGCAGTTGGAATTATATCTGGTTTGTTCTAGACTGTAGATATAGACAACTAAAAAACAAAAGATGGTAAGTTTTATATCAGTACGTGTTTGCAGTATGTTCAGTTTATAATCATCTCGGGGAATATGCATATGTACATAATGCAGCTTGTTTCTTTTTAAATTTTCTTTACACTTCTTCACTCCACCTCCTCCTCTAAATCCCCTCTCCTCATTCTCATTCTTGTTATTAATCTTAGGTCATTTTTATGATATATAATGTTTACATACACTGAGGTTATTAAGTGCCTATCCATGGCACATCTTTATTCCACTTATTTCCCCTTCTCCTTTCCTTCTCTCCTGGGAGGAGGGGATAATTTGAAAACCATGAACTTTATTTCATGCCTGTAGTATGGTGTCTATGTGTTTTTTACAAACAGAAAACCACATAATAGTTGAAATGTTATTTAGGTTTGATCCTTTCACTTAGGCCATAATAATAATAATATAATAATAATAATAATAATAGAGAAATCTCATCAACTGTTTTTTTTTTTTTGAGACAGGGTCTTGCTTTGTAGTTCAGGCTGGCCCTGAGCTCACTATGGTGCCCAGGCAAGCCTCGAAATCAGCAATCCTCCTGCCTCTGCCTCCCGAGTGCTGGGATGACAGGCGTGAGCCACCACGCCCGGCACTTCATCAACTGTTAAAAGAAATTTTCCTCAGCAAATTGATAGGCTCTTTCAGTAGTAGAGAGAAACTGAGGCCTGACATTTACCCAAGAACTGTACTGTTGAAGTGGGAAAACGTAATTGCTTTACCTCTCCTTGTACCCCTCCTCTGGAGTTTTACTGTCAGCTTTAACGTATACAAAGTACTAGGAATAGCCGTTTTAAATGAAGACAGTGTGAAATGCTCTACTGACTTAGTGTTGTTATTTCTGTCACCCTTACAGAAACCAAAAATGGAACGGGTGCTTAGGATTTATATTGTAAGTGCCTGCTACTTACATGAGATAACTATTTTTAGTCCTACCACCCTTATTAAAGATGTTCATTATGAGTTCATTTATGGAAATGTTATCTCACAGAGTTTTTTCGAGGAGACTTTTCTCAGATTTCATAATGAGGTCTCAGAAGCATGATTAGAACAGAGTCATTTAGTTTCTCTGGAAATGCTGATCCTTTCCAGGGAAATTCTATAAATAAAGAAGCAAAGCTGGTTGTCAATGATTGGAAATAGCTGAGTTGAATTGTGCATAATAATGTTTAAATTATTGCTTGTGCCAATTATGTAGAACCCCAGTTGTATGCATATTTTCCAATGGCTTATTCAAAATATGATTTTGCATATAAACACTGGTCTAATTGAGTTTGCTGAACAAAAATCATAAAAGGTGCCATTTGTTCCTTCAAGCTGCTTTGGCTTTAAACTTTAAGATAGGTAAGATATGTAGCAAATAAGTTTGTAAAATTTATTTGCACCATTTTTGGAAAGCATTATATTCTTAATAATGCCAAGTGGAAGTGGTAGGTACAGTCATGGTCATAAAGTCTAGTCTTTTAATGGGCAACCTGTAATACACCAGGTCAGCTCATCAGATGAGTATAGCACCATTTATATGAGGCATCTGAGTGAGGAGCTACCCAGAGACAGGAGTGTTTGACTGCTTTCCTGGAAAGCAGGCTGTCTCTCTGATTGAAGGAGTATCTGTAGCTCAAAAGTATATTGAAATAGTGAAAAAATTTATAGCGATAAGTTACTCTAAGACAAGATGATGAATTACATCCAGGGGCCTTTAGTGTAACCCAAGATGTAACATGCACAGAGCTGCTCTAATTATTCACAAACCCTTTGGTCACTAGTGTATGGATGAGACCCTTCACTTGAAGGAAAAAGGAAACATCTGTGTAATCGTTGCTCTAAATCCTTCACTTAGGACATTATTGATTGTCTGCATCTAATATTGATGTTCACTAATCCATGGGTTCCTTTCCATTCCGTTTTTCATTAGCCATCCTATTAGAACAAGTTTGCATGTTGAAGAGAATCTTCAGAAGTTTTCATGGTATCTATCTGTGGGAGAGACCGTGTCTGCCATGTGCTGGTGGCATCTCTCAGTGGTGACACTGTCATTCATTTGGTGCCATAAGAGTTCAGAAGCTACAGCTTTTCTGTAACAAGAATGTGGTCTCATAAACACCTTCAGAAAATGTGTTCATAATTCCCCCCATGTCAGCTGTAGTTTCTGTGGGAAGAGTTTTTAGATATTCCTGGTTTTCCACAACAAGATACTCATTTCACAGTGTTCACTGGAAATCTTCTCTTTCATTATTATAAAGGCCGTTAATTTATGGTGTTTCCCACAATTACACGGAGTTGTCACTGCGCTGTAAATTTGAGCCAGTCCTCCACATGAGAGTATGGTGACGATTTTCAGTTTAACAGTTTCCGAGATTAAGGTTAGTAGTCACGGTTCAAAGGAAGGTTGGTGATCCAGGTGAGGGTGAGAATTTCAGGCCACATGCGTCGAGCTGTCCTCCTGGGATCTGGTGACCTACCATGTATTGCGCCACACAGAGGTCACGGCATCATGATGCCTGCTGGACCTCTGCTCCCATCTCAGCCACAAGTCCTTCCGTCATCTTGTGCCCTGTGCTCTTCAGCAGAGGAGGGGACCCTCCTGGCAGAGCCCGTGATGGGCCAGAGGACACAGAAAGACTAAATAGCATTTCTGAGAGTTCCCAGTTGTGCGTGGAGTAGGGAAGCTGGCATCATATTCCAGGGCTGGGGTATTGGAACTATCTTGTAACTGGGAATTTTTAGCGGATTGTTTGCTTGGTTTTTAGCAGTTTTAAGGATGTGACCTGATGTATCTTTAGTGTGAATATTATAAAAAAATAAGTAAAAGTAAGAAACTTTCTTTGCCCAGTTAAAACTATGTGTAGTTTTAGCACATATGCTTCATATCACTCAAGTAACGGAGGCCACTTTACCAAAAAGGCAAGGCTAATATTTCTAAGAGAATAGACTAAACAGAAAACAGTCTAAGAGATAGACTTCTTCATTTGAGACTTAGAGATCACTTATTTGGGTTTCTTTGTACTTAGTGAAGAATATTCATCAAGGTCTATGAACTCTGGGAGTGTGAATGCCATTTACAGACTTTGAGCACCTCAGTTTGTATATAGCACAATGTCTCTCTGGCCAGGAGGAGCTCATGTGAGGAGATCTGTTTATTGTCACAACTGGTGTTAACTTGCCACAGCACTTGTTTTCTTGGGGCCTAAAACCCAAAAATCTAACATGTTAAGTAAAGTTGGATTGAGGAAATTGTAATTTAGAATGTTATTTAAGAACATTGAATCTAAAGAGAAGAGATGAAATGTATTTTTTATTGTTTTTAAAAGAAGTACTGTACATTTCACTGAGCCAAGTTTATTCAATTAAATCAAGATAGCCATATGAGTAATAACAATATATACAACTTACTTTTTTATGTTGAAAGAAAACTTCAGTTTTCCTAAAGGTGCTTAAAATCGCAACAGTAAGAATATTTATCATGATCATTATCCCTTTAACAGAATGTTGAGTATAAAACACAGCATCACTTCCTATAAATACAGTGTTGTACAGTAGCGTTTAGCATCTTGCATAACTGAAAATTCATGTTTCTCTCTTCCCTGCTGGTCCCTGTTAACTACCGTTTCACTGTGTTGAGTTTTACTTCTCAGAGATCTCATTTATGCAGAGTTATGTAGCATCTGACCTGTGACTAACTCATTTCTCCAAGCACACATCCTCTACGTTCACCTGTGTTGTCACATGGTACTAAGTTTTTACAAAAACTTTTTGGTCACCAACACTGGTTTTAAGTCAGATATGAGGTCCCTGGTGTTTGTCTCGTGCCTCTAGCTCCTCAACTTGACTCTGGCATTTCCTAGTCTGCCCGCATCTGCATGGTAGTGGATGCCACACCCTTTGTCCAAGTCAGTGTCCACATGCCATTGCCACTGAGACTGGCCTTTCACTCCAAGGCAGTGTGCAGTTCACTTGATCTGAAACCAGTGGCACTTTCAGGAACTCTTGATAACCCTCTACTAGGGAGTCAGTGAACATGCACTAAGTCAATAGATAATCCTAGAAAGTAAGTTGTAGGCTGGTTCTGAGAAAGAGAACATTGGGGAAAGTAAGTTTTCAGCCTTTCAGCTCTATTGTAACAGGTGAAAATGACTTTGACATAATAGGCTATCTCAGCATATATTTCTTTCTTGATCTATGACTCTTTTTTACTTTGAGGTGCTGGTAATAAAACTTAGGGCATCTGGGGCTGGAGGGTTAGCTCAGTGGTTCTGGCACCTGCCTCACAAGCACAAGGTCCTGAGTTTGATCCTTGGTAACCACGTACAATGCTGGGCATGGAGACTCATGCCCAGCAGCAATCAATGCAACATGCCACAGTGTGGGGTGTGGTGCCTCACACCTGTAATCCCAGCACTCGGGAGGCAGAGGCAAGAGGATTGCTGAGTTCGAGGTTTGTCTGGACTACATGGGAAGCTCAGAGCCAGCCTGAACTACAGAGCGAGACCCTGTCTCAAAAGGAAAAAAAAAAACAAAAAACAAAAAACTTAGGGCATCTGTATGCTGGACAGGCACTTTACCACTGAGCTCTATTCCTAGCCCTCTGACCCGTTTCTTGAATTCACAGAAATTCATATCTGGGGTGAAATTCAGAAATTATCAGAGATAATCTCTTCGTCTTCTACATTGGAACACAATGATCCAAAGAAGAAATTACTCCCTTAATCCCAAGCAGGTAGCAGCTTAAGTGGGACAAGAACCCAAAGTTTTCCTGCCTGTTTCTGCTTCCTTTGGAATGTAGCTACACTGGTTCCCACATACCTATTTTGGTCTCTAAACTCCCAAGAAAACAGGTGCTAGGCCCCTGTCAGAAGGATTGTGTTTTTCCTGTGTATGCATATGTGTGTTTGTGTTTGTCTCGTGAACATTCATGCCTACCGGAGGGAGGAGAAAAACCACAGATGTTTGCGTTCATCCTGTGCACCCCAGTTCTGACCTGTCTCACGCCTCAGTAAAGCTGCTGGAAAGTGATGATGTGCTGTTTCAGCTCGGGTGCATATTATACACCCAGCTGTTGGCAGTGACAAAAAGGTGCCTTTGTGAGAAGACTTCCTTGGCCTTCCCACGTCACCCACTTAGTAGACTAAAGAGGGTTCACTGCTGTGCGGTAAATTATGCAACTTTTTCACATCAAATGCATTTTGTTCTTATCTGGGGAAAAGCAATACTATATACTACTATGAATACAAATACGACTACTACGACGACGACTACTGGGTAAACTAAACATTGTTTTCAGAGAGAAAAATAGAGGAGAAAAGGCCATTCTTTTTTCTTTCTGGACACGGAAGTCATCTCGTATAAGCTTTAGTTCATGCTATAAATTTCTGAAGTCAATGAAGGCAGAAGACTTCTCTTTCCAGCAAGATGACCATGCACAGTAAGCACATGATTAAGTGGAACAATACGAAGAGAAGAATAAGAGAAGCACTGTGTTGTTAAAAATTAAAAGTTCAGCTGGGTGGGGTGGTGCACACCTATAAGCCCAGCACCTGGGAGGTACAGGCAGAAGGATTGATTCGAGTTCAAGGCCAGCCTGGGCTGCAAAATGAGATCTTGTCTCAAAAAAAAAAAAAAAAAAAAAGCCCGAAGAAGAAAAGGAGAGAGAGAGAGACAGACAGAGACAGAGAGAAAGAGAGAGAGAGAGGTTAAATCTCAGTTATTATAGAGTGTGTGCATATGAAAATGGGGAAATAAGGAAGCCCACCACTTTGGTGAGGACAAATGGGGATGAAGGAGTGAGGGCGGCACATATGTCTGTGATAGGAAGCTGTAAGAGCTTCACTTTTAGAAAAATTACTTTCTGGGAAATAAAAGACTTGACTTTTTTTGTCATATGTGTGGTGAATATTATTACGGCTTTATTATGTACATTGTGAAGCAGAACTCACGTATTATCATCAGTAGTTACACTAGTAGTAGTTACAATTTGTCAGTTTGTGAGGAAGCTCTTCTGTGTTGTGAGGAGCATAAATCTGTCAGCAGAAGGTTCATGTTTAGAATCGACCCTCAAAGGCTGGAAGACATTGGCAAAGTCGTTTAATGTCTTTGATGCTGCTGTTTGCCTGTGAAATAGTGCCACATCTTGTCATCCACAGAGCAGAAGTAAGTTTTAAAAAACCATAGTGCTCAGAACTTTACAGTGTTCTACTTAGTGTTACTTAGTATTAACTTTATCACTCTTTCAGATACTGACACATTACAAATGGCTGTAGGTAAACCAGATCATTGTTATGGCCTAAAATGTCAGAAGTCTTTATTTGAAAGTAGTTTTAAAACTACTTTTACAATCTTGGAAGGCAGCTATGCTCACCACTATACCACCAATGCCGCACTTTTACAATCTTGGAAACAACACAGGAGATTGGATAAAGAAGATGTGGTTTTTTAATAAAATGGAATATTATTCTGCCATAAAGAATGACAAGATTCATTCATTTATGTGCAAATGAATACACCTGGAGGACACACTAATAAGTGAAATAAATAGATCACAGATATGCATACCAGATCTTCTCTTTGATATGAGCACCTGTAGATGTAAATGAGCTCTAGAAAGTATGACGGTTTTTGTAGAATGGGAAATTTCCAAAGGAAATTTGGTGTGGGAATGTAATGAGGGGAAAGAATAAATATGATTCGGGGGTGGGGAGGTGTGGGTGGATAGAGATGTGGGTAAAAATGAGAATTAACTTGTGTCATATACTGGTACAAATTCCCAATGTTATGTGTGATTGTGAGATGTATATAAAATGTACCAATAAAGAATTCAATTTTTAAAAAATGATGAGCTTTTAAAAAATTGATTTCATTGGTACATTTTATACAGACGTTATGATCAATAATCAACATTGAGAATGTGATCAACATTTGTATCAGTACTTGACACATCTTAATTCCCATTTTCTCCCATTCTCCCTGCCATCCCCTATATACAAAGGCTTTGTTGAAACTATGAGCTTTGTCGTAAGAGATACTTGAACTTCCAAAGAAGAATGACTCTGAGCCTGGCCTGTCCTCTCACCACCAGTCACGACCTCAGGGTGGAGAGAAGGGACTTGGATACAGTGACACAGGTGAAGAGAGCAGAGGGGCCTCCAGGGCTCAGAGATCTTTCCGCTGGGTCTTCTGTAGTCTGCGTTTTCACCACTTCTGCCAGCACCACCATCATCTTAAGCAAAACAATTAAGCAACTCTTAAAAACATAGTTGCATCTTTACAGTACAGGGAGGTTAAAAATACCCATTTCCTCTTCTGCCAAGCGAACACACTGACTTGGAGATTGTGTCATTCCTACAGTCTAAATGACTCATAAAGCAGTATGTTCAGTGTGCCGTGGTCCGAGAATGGAGGCAGTGGGAAGAAAAAAGATGTTTTGAAGTCAGAATAAAGGAACTAAAAGGAGATGGCAGAGGTGCGTTTTAATCTTATGAAGGTGACGTTTTACCCCTTCTCATCAGTGTGGCCGTGGAGGAGACGAAGAAGGCTTTCGTTGGCAGGTGCCCTGATGGCCCCTGCATGGGTGCCACTGTTCTCACACTCGCTGCCCCATCCAAGCCACGGTATTCTGCTAGCGCCAGCGTGGGACCCACAGGCGCCTGGTTCAGCAGGGCCGCCGTCCGCTTGCAGGGTTTGTTCTGATGGGCCCGAGTGGTAAAGAGTGGAGGAAGACAGGGGGTCGAGGGGAGGAAGGCCCAGACTAGTCGACATCTGAAAGCAAACCGTGTAACCTTCAGAGGTGATAAAGTGACAAAGGAACCATTAAAGAACAAGCGCAGCCGAGAAGAGCCAGAAAAAGGAGCAAGCAGAAGTGACTGATACTGGACAAAACTGGTGAGACGGATCGTCTGAGCCCCTTTGGTGAAGGGGACTCGGACCTCGATCCAATGGGTTTACTTGTCTTTTGTCTTCCTACTGATACGCTGTTTGAAGCTTTGTGCCTAGATGAGATAACCAGAAATTGAAAGTGAACACGTATCGTGGAAACAAAGACAGTAAAATCTTCCATGAAAGTTTCAAATGTAGGCTGGAAGTGAAACTGTGGGATTGAATGTTTGTCCTGCTCAATTTTGGGCTTGCTTTGGTTCCGTCCCTTGGTCTCCTCCGGTTTGTACCAGTGGAAGAGTCTATCTGGTGCAGTTGAATGTTGGAAGTGTTTGACTTGGTCTTCGTCTATGTAGAGGCTCACAGCTAGGAATTTGCCTTCCAGCTCAGAGCAGACTGTGCACTTGGGCTTTTCAGCAGGGCTGAGCCTATGAGGACTTCGGCGACTCTTAGGGATGGACTAAACGTTACTTGCGCGTAAAGAGATGCGCATGAGTTTCTGGGCGGCCGGTGGAATGTTAGTAGTTGTGGCTAAGTGTGCTCCCTCGAGCCTCGAGCAGATGAGGTGAGACTTCCTTTTTCACAGATAATTGGATCTGGAATGTGCGGTGGTGGGATTCAGGACCGCGGCGCGTGAGCGTGACGTCTCGTGCTGTCTGGGCGGGACAGGAGGAGCCCGGGCACGCGGAGGACTCTCGGTTGTGGCTGTGGCACGGACGGCGTGCACCGCCCGTCTGTCTTGTTCACCTCGCTGCCTCGTGCGTGCCCTCGTGTTTCTCTGGAATTCTGTTTGCCGCCCCTGCCTTGGAGCAAAGGGACGGTGGACGGAAATGTCTACAGACTATGAGCCAAACAAAACCTTTCCCTGTTAAAAAATAAAAAAAAAAATTAACATGTAAAACTTTACAAATTGAAGTAAAATTTTAAAGTATCATTTCCTAAAATATATACAACCCTTAAAATCACAACCTAACATGCTATTTTGGAGTGTCAGGAAAGGAGCAGTGTCAGTTGTTAAAAAGCTTAGTGAAGAGCCTTAAAGAGACCCCCTTACGTCAAGATTTGGAATTACCTCAGGTGGCAGGAAGTAGTACCGCATAGTGATTCTGTAGTGAATCCACAATGTGATTTTCTCAATTTCTGAGGAACTTCCTTACGAATTTTAGCAAAATGTTTGTCTCATCTTTTCCTTTGGCTCTGTTACCTCAGAACTAATACCTTGACAAGGTGTTTTTCTTCTTTAGACCCAGAACAAAGCTTAATTTTTTCCTCAAAGTGTGCTCCAAATGGTTTGGAACAGTAATCCCTCATTACTTAAAAAGAAAAAAAATTATTGTAGGATTTCATTTGCTTGTAAATTTGCTTTCTGAGTTCAGTTTTTAAGTATAGCGTCCTTTACCATCAGTTATGGACTCATTTCCAACATAGCATCTGGAGGTCTGTGTAGTTGGGTTGAGAGGAATAACTGGGTTCATTGATAGTGTGTCAATACAAACGATGGCATTTTATCAGATTCTGGCCCCCATATTCCAGATCCCTGTAAAACTCCAAACATTTCCCTAAACATAAAATTAGAGGCACAGTGACTTGGGCAAGGAGTTGCTGATACAGAGAAAGGTCAGAAAACACATTACATGGCACAAACACAGAGAACATCTTTATAATTGTGCAGACTGCAAGAAGAACAGCGAGCTGATAACACACACTTTAGAAAAGTTTCGGGAAGTATAAGACTAGGAGTACAAGTGCCCTAGTCTTGCCATCTGTAACTTTCTTCTGGGTGAAAAATATTAGTACAAAGTGAATTAATGTGCATCCTGTTATGTCTTGATTTGCACGATGTCAACATCATATTGAGGGTACAAAATATAAATAAGCACAAATGCCACGTGACATTTAAAAGTAGAAACACAACAATATAATAAACTTACCAAACATATTTTAAATTGAATTCTTTATTGGTACATTTTATATACATCTCACAATCACACATAACATTGGGGAATTTGAAAAAGTGGAATCTCCTTGCTAGTGTCATTGGCTGACCTTCCGCCTTTCTCTGGGTAGCTGTAGAACGTCTTCCCCTCAGGGTTTGTATCTGTAGACTCCCTGGATGTGAAGCAGGGACTGCATCTTGGTGAGTAGTTACAGGCTCTCACGTATTTTCAGGCATGTCACAACGGACTTTGAGAAGTTGATTTAAATGTGCCAGGTTCACCAAGAAGCTAGACAGTGCCATCTGACCAAGGAAGAAGATGAATGCCTTCACCTCAGCAAGAAGGGCATAAAGAGAAGAAAAACAAGCCCGAGGTGGAACAGGAATGGAGGAGGGTGAGGCATTAGGTGCCGGGGAAGCAGGGAAGCGATCCGGAGTTGAAAGGTGTCAATCTGAGAGCCAGGGCTGCAGCCTAGTTGCAGGAGCCCAGTCTCTGGCCAAACAGGACCTCCGGGGTTTCAGGGCAACGGAGGCAGGGCTGCTTTGCTGTTTAGGCCACCAGCCATTGAGTGAGGCAATAGACCCATAGAGCTGTAGCTAAAATGAACAAAACAAAATTTTAAAAATGAGGTCATGCTGAGAAATTTGTCAGCCGTGTAGCCGCAAAGAAGAGAGGAGCTCCTCTGGAGGCAAATGTTTGTTGGAGCACGCTGAGTGGCTGGAGGGAGAGTGTAGGGGCCCGGAAGGCCAAGGCCAGAGGCCGCCCTGTGGTCAGAGACCTCAGCTCAGACTGTCCTTGTCCTCCTCACCCTGCTCCCTCCCTCGCCCCTGCTCCCCTGGCTGCCTCCCCTCACCTCCTCCCTCTCCTTCCCATTAAGCCTTAAACGCCCTGGAAACAGCAAGGTCGTCACATTTCACAAACACAAACCCTGGAAACAACACTGAGTGGGACTGAAAGTGGTGTAAATGCAAAACAGCATTTATATTGCACTTTACAATACATAAAACTTTAATGTAATTAACCTCTTTGATTGGATCATCACAACAATGCCCAAGGCTGATAGTTATAAACCTTGTTACAGATGAAGAAGCTGAAATTCTTATCAGTTAGATTTGTTGCTTTAAAGGTTCAGGAATTGGCAGAGCAAGCCAAGCCTGTCTCCGCAGCCCCTGGTCCTCTGACTTCAAATGCCGTGCTCCTTCTCTTATGGAGAAAACCTTGTTTTCATAAAAAATTGAAGGCGTTTTCTCTCTTTCTGTAGATAGTGCATAGTTTTAAATATGAAAAAAAATCCTATTTCTTATTAAATATGGGAAAATGGGACACAGCTGGATCCTTTTCTCATCCTGTAATGGGGATGCCAAGGGCCGAAATCTGATCAATGGCAGAAACAAAGCACCTGAATAATTGATAAAGTGGCTTCTAAATCCAGAGGCTGTCAAAGTGGGGTGTGTGAGATGCTGGAGTTGCTTGGTTATTCCTAACACCTGGTGACACTCGGTCTCAGTAATAAAAATTTCAGGGAATCTGACAAAAGCTGTAATTTGCCATGCTATTTTGAGTTCATCACCACAAGCGACAGTCTGCATTTACATCAAATGATTCACAGATGACATATTTTTTTAGGGACATAATAAGCAACCCAGGGTTTAAGTCTATTAGTACCAGAATATATATTTATTCCACATAGTGGTTTTATTTGCACATTTTCTGATATCTAACTTCTGATGATTATATTGTGTACCAAATAGCATATTCAACTATGTGTTGTCAACATTAACTACAGTGTGATGGAAAATAACCAAACGACTTAGAATTCTTCCTTCTGCTAACCAGTCTGCTCGTTGTTGTCCCCAGGCTATGACTGATTCTGACTCTCTCTTCCCCTACTGAGGCCTCCTCAGCCGCAGAGGCTGGGCCGGGGTTCTCAGCGGGGAGTTCCGGGGCCCACTGCTGAGATCCCTGCTCACGCCACACCGGACAGGGCAGGGTTGCGCAGACTGTTCAGAAGGGTCTGGGGTGGTGGGGGGAGAAAGCCAGCAGTCTTTTTCATACCTTCTTATTTGTGGGAACAGGATTTTTTTATTTTTTGAAAGCAAATTTGGTGCATGAAAAAAACTGACCTGGATAATGTCGTTTTCTTTTATTTTACCTACAAATAGTTTAGCTGAAGCAAGCTTTTCGGCTATTGACTCCAATGGATAAACTTGATTAGTCATAGCGGGAGCAGTTTGTGCAGTGCTTGCGACAGAAGCAAGGCTACGGCGCGTTGCCACTAGCACCCCCAAGAAAGCGTTCTGGCTGTGTTTAATGTGGAGAATAAATGAAAACCAAACAAACTGGAAATCCGTAAATCCAACCTTCCTCTAATCTCAGAAATTAGGAACTGTCCTGTGTGCGTCATTCCCTCCCAACTGAACTGAGATCTTGGATTTTGTAATTTTATACTAATGTCTTTCTGGATATGGAAAGCAGTTGAAATGACTTTTCAGTTGAAAATGCTTTTCAGGGAGCCATTTAATAGTTCTAGGGCTTTTTAAGGGAAGAGTTTTGCACCGCGATTTTATCAGTCTAGTAAGTTTCCCCAAGGGGTGAATCCGGGAGCTGGATTTCCTTGGAATGTTTTCTCTTCACAGGGAGTCTTGGAGAAAAAGCCTTGTTCCTTCCAAATATTCTTCCAAAGCCTTGTTCCTTCCAGATATTCTTTTAGCAGTATTCATCCATTTGACAAAGAGTCAAAGACTTTTGTTTGTGTGGTGCTAGAGAAACAACAGTGAACAACAGCAAAAACAACAGTATTTCTAACCCCGAGGAGTTTAGAGTTTAGGGAGGGAAACAGTATAAACAAGCATACTGATAAATAATTACAGTAGTACAAAGTACTGAGAGTGAATGGTGGGTGTATGTCATCGCCAGATTCCTTACTAGTATCTGGGCCATCAAGAAGGTAAGTAGAACCATCACATTTCAGCTGTAGTTGAAAGGACGCAGGACTTAAAGTGAGATGATCTGAATACAACCCCTTGTGCTTGCAAGTCGGGTGGGCTTAGCTTGCGTTTCCTCATACACAGTGAGGCTATCGGGTTAGCTCTCCTTGAAGGCTCTTTCTGGCTTTGTCCACAGTTGCAGTGTCTTGGTGTCTTCCTAGAAGCTCATTTTGAGCAAGCTGCAGGGATATTTAGATAAAGGGCAGGAGACAGAAGCTTGACGTAATGCAGCGTTTTTCAAGCTGTGAGTCCTGAGAGAGGTTCCAGGGCCGCTGCAGAGCTGTGGGGAGGCGGCAGGAGCAGGGCCAGGGGCTTCAAGGTGCCTCTCACACCAGCTTCTATGGGGGAGCCCTGCCATGTCTGCTGGCTGCTTCTCCTAGGAGGAGTTCACCTGAGGAGTTCCACTCAGAGAGGGAGGATTGTGATGGTAATAGACTGTTCTTTGGAATTAGATGTTTGTGGATTCCAAACAGTGCTCTAAATCTTCAGTATGTTTTTAAATCCCGAGTCTTAACCTCTCTATTTATAAAATGGTTCTCAAATCTATACTGTGGGCTCATAAAGATCACCTAGGAGAAAGGAGCTTACTGAGGAATATAACTTCATTTTCTAATTACTAATGAATGTGCAAAAATTGCAAATGTAGTATTAATCTGTTCTTAAGTGCTGTGATCATAACATAAAATTCCTGGGTAGATTGGAACAGGATCACTCGTATAGGAAATTCTACACTTCCATTTCTGCTGCAGCTCAAATTTCTTTCGAATTGTAGAAATTCATCTGGAAAGTTAATCTTATCCTACTGTAGACAGCAGTTCTTGTCATCCTTCTGTTTTGCTAAACGGACTCACGTGACTCCTCTTATACCAGATTATATAAAGGAAAATAGAGTTGAGCAAAGAAAGTTATAGAGTTATATGTACATGTGGTAGTCAGATAAGGGCTACATACATATTTGGTCTGTAAACACTTGTGGAAACATTATATATATATATATATATATATATATATATATATCCACCTTTTTCAGATTTTATTCATGGAAAGGGTGCTGGATTTATTCTTTCAGTTTAGCCATTATATTTTAGCATGCCTAAGTTAATCACAGCAATCAATTTTTTTCTTTTTGTAATAATCAACCAGCTTGTGCCTATTTACCTGCAGTTTTACCTTGTGGCCACTGTATGTGACTCAAGTAATAGACAAGTCACCTGAGGGAGACGCCTATGGTATAGTACAAGTGAATTCAGTTTGACATTTCTGGACCCGCCTTGACCTTACTCTAAAGGAAGTGCATACAATAGCAGTCAGTGTCTTTTTATTTGACAAACTCATCAGAATATGTTCTCCACCCTTCTTCAGATGTACAGCTAATGCTACACATTAATAATTTGACTAATGACACATAATGCAAGATATGTAGAGAAGGGAGGTCAATGGAGCATTAGAATTACTGGTTAGAGTTACTGAACATGTATATGGAATTTCTTCCATTTAAAAAAAAACAAATTGGTTTATCCTGTTATACATAAACCAGAAAAGTCACAGTGAGTGAAGTATAAAACTTTATTATTCTCTCATTATTCATCAGTGTAGTTGTTATTTTTAAAGTCATTTAAAATAAATATCTGATTGAAATTCAATTTTAAATTGTGCTTAACATGTTAAAATTTATCCTAGGTAAATAGAGTCTACTTTTAGACTCTTAAAGTTAAGTGTATAAGCAAATAATGTAGAATAATTTTCTCAGTGCTATTAGATATTTGTTTTCCATTTTGGCATTTCCTTTCATTTGACCTAACCTGAAGATAAAAATGACAGCTATTTCTCACTTGGCATTTGAAAGACAAGAGCAATAAGAAACCCAGCAAAACTCGTGGAGAATTTTCTTAGGGAAAATAAGCATATTGACATTCTTTGACTTCTGTATATTGATTTTTGGCTCCAGCTGCTCCAAAGCCATTAAGAGTTAGAGTTAATCATTCTTGATTTTTTATTGTCCGTCAGTTTCCTTATTCATAATGCTAAATAATAGCAGTACTACTTAGCTTTATTTATGTTCACATTCAGTGCATGGTGAAAAATTCACAGGGTAGCATATTGAAATCTTTTCAGGTAACAGATAAAATGTGTGGCCTTTAATGGGCCACATTTATTAGCTGATTCATTTAGTAGATTGATGTTCTAGTGAAAGAGTCAATCTTGCAAACTTCAGAGGTGGTCCCAAGATGGTCTTAACTGCTGTGTTAAAAATATCAGTATCTCCTATCAAGACAGTCTGAAGGCTCTTGAAATATATACATGTCCTCAATTTTTGTTTAACTGATTGATGAAGCCAACTTAATTAGGTATGAAAGGAATGACTCTTTATTCCTATGCTTGTGCCTACTTTCACTGAGGGTTCATAAAATCTTGATAGAGATTGATGCTGTATCTAATAAGCTCTTCTATTACAGATTTGTAGGGTATTTTAAATACAGTATATATACATATATATGTACACAGATACATATATAGAGATTTATATAGATACATATATATTTATATAGCTATAAATCTGTCTATATCTATGTATCTATTTATCTATCTATTTATCTCTCTCTCTCTATATATATATATATATATGAGAGAGAGAGAGAGAGAGAGAGAGAGAGAGAGAGAGAGAGAGACATACCAAAATCTTAACCTGGTAACAGCATAGGCAGAATGATGATCCTGTGAAGATGTCCATACCCTTCCTCCTGAAACCCATAAATACTGTATATTGGGAAACACAGAATTGTAGGTGGGATTAAGATTACTCTCTTATAGTCGATTTTTACTGCTGCAGTGAAAAAGATGAGACTGAGAAATGTATAAAAACCATGAACTTCTTCCCCATGGTCCTGAAGGCTAGCAGTCCAAGATGAGGGGACCAGACATTCAGTTGTCTTGGAAAGTGCGTTCTTTGGAGAAAAGCACCGTGTCCTCCCCTGGCAGAGGAGAATAAACTACCAGTGGTGCAGAAGCTTCGAAGGAGTCCTTCCATCCATCTGTCAGGACGCCGCCTTCAGCACCTCTTTAAGGACTCGCCTCTTCATACTGTCCCACTGAGAACACACGAATTTGGTCAGAAACACGATCAAACGCGGTCATTGTTACTCAGCTGACCTTAAAGCAGAGATGCGATTCGGGATATCCAACCAGGTCACTGTAACTGCCTTTTTCCTTAAATGTACAGGGAAACATAAAAAGAACATGTAAAGACTTGCCTACCATTTCTAGCTGTGAAGAGAGAAGAAGAAATTTCACCCCCTGAGGAACATGAACAGTGTAAAAGTCTGGAAAGAGCCAAGAGGCAATCTACGGTAGAGCCTGCCGAAATGATACCCTGGCATTCACCTCTGTGAGAACCATTCCCAGTGCTGTAAGATAAACATTCATATTGCTTTAAGGCACCAAATTTATGATAATTTATCACAGTGACAATAAAACTAATTCAGTAGCACAAGACAATATTCTGGTGCCAGCTTCCCATCACTGTGACAAAGTACTGGAGAACATCAGCTCTCAAGGAGGAAAGATTTATTTTGGCTCATGGTTGCACAAGTTTCCTTAGTCTGGCTCTGTCGTTGATTGTGGAAGTTGGCCATTATTTTTGAGCCTGTGCTAAGGCAGCAGTCATAGCAAAAGCTTGTGGTGGGGAAAACTTGTTCCTTCTTGGTGTTCAGAAAACACAAAGAGGAGAGGGAGGAAGAAGGAGCTGGAGCCCTGACAGTGCTGGCACGGCACAGCCTGGTTGCCCTTTCCCCAGAGGCTTCATGTTCTAAAGGTCTAATCGCTTCTCAACAGGGTCATGAGCTGGGGACCAAGACTTTATCACATGAGCCTTTGAGGACATTAAGATCCAAGCCATACCAAATGTCCATTAAATGCTCATTTATTAAGGACGGTTTGTTTTTAACTGCAGCATCTTTGGTGTCATTAATATATCCTTCAGGAGTCAGAGTGAGAATTCTTGTCAGATGTCTGTCTCTCACCACAACAGAAACCGGTTTCTGCTAATTGTACCTGGAAGGCCTGGGGCTTGTGCTGTGGGCAGGGTAGGGACGTTCAGGCCTCCCTTTATGCTGACATATGCGCACTGTTCATTCTCCTCTTTCCTCTCCAAACTCCTCATCATTAGAAGCATGCTACATTAGGACCAGCCCCGGGCGTGAGCAGGATTTTGCTCTTGAGCAAAATAATTTGAGAGTCTAGAAAAAAGTTATTATGTATGAATTAGGAAAATTAGCAATTCTGAAACTTGGGCTTTATCCACGCACAAACTCATGCTTAGGATGGCTCCGCTGTCAGGTGGCAGAACAGAGATGAGAATCGAGGGGTTCTACCTCTTCTTAGCTCTGTGCCTTTTCTGTTGTATCAGAGCTACACAGTTTATCCCCATATAGTCTACAACTAAAATCACCATCAAGTCCAATACAAGCGGGGTATGGTGCTCAGACAGTCATAGTTAGTATTTGTATATGTTTCCTAGATAAATTACCTGAAGCTTTAGCATCAAGAAATTCAAGATGAAAATGAAAATCTCATAGTTAAGAGTAACTGAGACCAATATGTTTCATAGATCTTAGTAATATGAAAGTAGGAAAGACCACACAGGACAAGCACTGTGTGAGCAGCACAATGTTTATGTGATGCTTGGATGTTTGTTTATTTAATGCTTGTTTATTTAATGTTTGGATGCTGGCAAGTGGGCTGAGTCCAAAGGAGAGTTCTTGTAGAGCAGCCAGGAAATATAATTCCGCAGAAAGGGATGCAGCTGCAGACTCGTGGAACTCGAGGCCGGAGATGGTGAAATCAGCTTCTTGGGATGGGCGGGAGCAGCGTGGGCCACTCCTCAGAAAGGGCGGTGTAGACGTCCTCAGCCTTCCCCAGGCTGAGGCAGCGGCTCAGACACCGTGTCCTGTCTTTGTTCTTTGAGGTTTCCTGTACTTCTACTCCTGAGGCTCTGCTAAATGTCTCCCTGGCCACTCTCAGGGCTCCACTTCTGGCCTCAGAGTTGCCGTGGAGACAGCACAGTGTGATGGACTTTTTAGGATACCAAGCACCGATGCAAGAGGAACAACAAACTTAGAGACAACTTTGTTTAGGAACTGAAATCTTCATTGTTGCACTGAGAAAAAGTATTGAGCTCTTTCAGATGCTAATGTAGCAAACCTCTTCATTTAGGTTCCTATTTATGTAGCTTTGGCTGAACCTGTCATCCTCCCTGTTAGCCCCGGCTTCCTTTTCTGTCTGCTGAGACTAACTACAGTATGTCAGAGAGCTATTGGGAGGATAAAAGGGAATCATACTTGCAAATTCCATAGTGTTATTTGGAGTATAATAGGTGCTAAATAAATTTTAGCTATAGTATTACTAGACTTCTTTTCCAAAAACCTTGCCAGATACTTTAAAGGGATATTTATCTCAGTGGGGAAGAAAACTCTAAGATTCTTAGGATCTTGGAAGTGAGAAGAAAGAGGGAAAGAAAGAGGAAGAAGGAATGAAGCTGCTATGTAAAAAGGGAACCACTTAAAGAAATTGCAGGGCCCTGATCAAGGAAGGGGACAGAGTGTCAGAGGAGAAAGGGCTGAGAGAAAGTCAAAGAAGAGGCTGGATGGAGGGTAGACAAACCAGCGCTATTTTAGAAAAGTGATTATTAAGGAGATTGTGAAAGAAGGAAGAAAAGAACACAGTGAGTGGTCAGAATCACCAGTTACTTCCTTCCACTTCATGGACGTACTTTCTAGGAGAGATCTTGGCTCTTGTGTGCGCTCGTGAATAGAAGGCCAGAGTCTCTTTCCCTTTTGTAGTGATGCCCCTGCACAAGGCCACGATCCCTTTTCAGAAATTCCTTGTGTCTGAGGTGCTGTTACAGTACGATCAAACAGAGCCTCCTTGGTCTATGTCACCGATAGAAGTTGGAGGATGTGCCTGACAGAAGTACCGTCTGAGGCCTGCCTTAGACTCTCCGATTCCAAATTACTGTGTTTATAATGTTTTTCCCTTTCCCAGACTTCTCACACTTACTGCACAAAAGTGTACCTGTGTCCGAAGGCATGGATAAAGTTGAATAAAGCAGTATTTTCCAAACAAATTCTCCCAACAAACAAAGTGAACAGTCTCATAAAAAGACTTAGGATCCATATTCTTGTAAAACTTACCTATTTATGCTGACCTCTTAAGGGAGCTAGTGGTGGTGACTTTATGGATCCGCTCTGGTTCATTTTGTCAGTAGTCGAGGGCAGCTTCTCTGCCACATCTCTGTTGTGTTTTCCCAGCAGCCCTGTGGCTGTTCCTTCCCAGCTGTGCGCTGGGCCTGGAAATATGAACTGTAATCCCATTGTGAAACAGTCAACTCTTGAATACTTCTGAAGACCCTAGGTCCTTTAAGGCGTAGATGTCTTATCCAACTTAGAGTCCTCAGTACTTTGCCTGCCTGGTACATGGTAAACTCTTGATATTTATCAAGTTAGTACCCAAAGTGGCTGCCTATGAAGATCCACAGTGAATGAGAAAACAACTTATCCTAGGAACGAAACCCAGAAGTCGATGGGGAAGACACTTGCCTAAGATCTGCTTCACTTGGGGGCCTCTCTGCAGGTATCAGTTTCCTTATCTGTCTAGAGTTGGGATGGAGCTGATCTCAGAAGTCAGTCCAAGCTGGATCAGTCTGGGTGTGATTCTCTGGGGCTTGGAACTTTTTTGTGTGCTTAGATTCCAGATAATCCTATAGAGAGGCAGTGAACCAACATGAGGTGATGATGGTGATTAGCTAATAATTTTTTATTTTATGACCTGGAGTTGAGTAGTAGTAATTTTAGTCATATCTTATACTGCAGCATAAAAGTGTTACCTCGGTGTCAAGCAATTCATAAGGCAAAGGCCTCATGGGGTCTCCTGTGGAAGAGCAGAACATCACTGAAATATTAGGATAGAAATTTACAGTCATTGCGTGTGTGCTTCCTCTGTTAAATAATATTCCCTCTGAGATGATTGCTGCCAAATTGTTTGGCTTCTTTCCCAATTTAATTGTTCATAAAGTCAGAATTATCCCAGAAAGTGAAATTAAGATTTTCTTATAGGAAGGTCTTTTACCTAAAACTGTTGAGCCGGGGAAAAACGGAGAGAGTGAGATGAGGTCGTGGTGGAACAGAAGTCAGGGCCAGCTGCTTCCTTTCATTCTGGAGCACCGATGAGGGACTTGGCCACCGAGCTCAGCTCTTCTGTGCATTTTGTGTGCTTCTTTCATACATTGTGCACAGCAGAGTTTGAAGAGAAAGCAGCAGTCGCATCCTCTGTGGTGAATTGCTCTGCTTCCTCAGCAGGAGCAGGACAAATTCTACTTGCGTTCTTTCAGCCGCTCTTGATCCCCTCCCCCAAAAGACCAAGTTACCTTTTGCTCATGGCCTGGAGGGGCTAAAAGGAAATAATAAGATGTGTTCTCAGGATAGCAGCGGTGCAGGACATGGGTGGAGGACACGAGTCCCTTTCTCTGCAGACCGGAAGATGGTCCGCCGGGCAATTCTCTCTTCTGCTCGTTAGTGCAGTTTGAGGAATGGAGGGGCTCGTGGCTTACCGAGAAGAGAGTCACCCTGGACCCCACAGACTCGGCCCCTGGTTCCAGAATTCACTTGATCCACTTTGGTAAAACCCACCTTTAGCTGATTCAGCTCTGTGAGGCGAAGTATAACCCTCTGCGTAACTGAAATAATCATGCTGTGCCCTAGAACAGGCATGTTATTCGTGGGTCCAGTGAAAGCGCCTGTCCGTTTGTTCAAAAATCGTGAAGAACTTCAGGACCGCAGATGCGGAGCACTAGAGGAGGCGTGAGAATCCTTCAGACCGTGGGTCCTGCGTGGGGGCCCTGCCAGAGCGCTACCCCTGGGCGTCCAGTTTTTTCCCTCCGATCCCTCAGACAGTGTCCCCTGTTCACCTGTTTGTCTTAGGGAGCTGATTCCCGCAAACTGCATTCCCAGTGGCTGGCTGCTAGTAAGCTTTGATCATTGGGAGGCAGAGAGGGCAGACCGAGCAGCCTGCCCCGCCCCCGCCCTCCGGCTCCTCCCCCTTCATTTCCTCTGTGACTGTCCTCTGCAGGTTGTCGCTTCCCAAACTGCCCGTCTTCTGAGCTTCTGTGATCCCACTTAGTGGTTTTTTTATAGACAGGGCCTAACTATGTGGTTCACTCTGAGGTTGAACTTACTGTGTAGCCCAGGCCTTGAAGTCACAGCTATCCTCCTGCCTCAGCCTCCTGAGTGTTTAGCATATAAGTGTGCATCAGCAGGACCCGGCTGGGCCCTATGTTTTTTAACCCCGCTTTCTGTGGGCCACTCACTGGCAGGTAGTCAGGCATTTGGCCCCTGATATCACCACCATTTCTTTGATCCTTTCGGTTTTCCCTGTAGTTATCACTGGGAAAATATTGCTATGGCTAGTATTTTGGCTATTCCATTGTTCCTTATTTGGCATTTCATCCATTCTAAGTTGTTTTAATCTTATTTCTTTTATTGAATATTCGCTATTCTCGGTGCTGTGTGCAATCTGATATATATGTTTTCTCTCGAAAGGTTATTATACGGCATAGATTTCTCTAAAGCAGTGGTTTTCAGCTATCCACTGCATTCCAGTTGTCAGTCATGAAATTAATCTAAAAGGTCAAAAGAAGCATTTTAGAAGACAGAAAATGTTTGAGCACATTCTATTAAGTGGAAGCAATGATTTCATAAATCTTACCATTGTCCATATGTGTATGTATGTTTACCACTTCGTGATCTAGAAGTATATTACTTTTTATCAGGTGGAATTAAAAAGAAATTTTTAGAAGCCAGCAGTCTAAAGTTTTGGCCAGGAGTAAGCACTCAGTCATAGCAACTATTGTTACTATCCAAAACCGTGTCATTCAAACTGATCTCCAGTCAAACAGCCCGAAGAGTTTACCATTCCCACCCTCTTGGGCTCATTAGAAGAATTCCATCTAGTTGGGCCAGGAAGGACTGCCACAGCCCAAGTACTGCCACACGTTCGTTTGATTGTACATGGACAGGCCCAGCCTGAGTCACCAGCCTTGGCTGAAAGAGAAGCCAGCCAGGTCCAAAGAACAGGAACCATTTGAAAATAACATTTTATTTTCCTATGACTCATCACAAATCTGTCCCTGCAGCATCTTTTTCTGACAGCTGAATACTTTCAGAAGGACAGGTCTCACCCCGGAAATGGGGGTGGGCAGGAAGTGTTAGCATATTAGGAAGAGGGCAGCTTCTAACGTTCCTCTCATTCAACCAGATCAAAAGGCTCTACAGAAACAACTGCGTTCCCCACTCCCATGACAGTGGGAAATGATAAATACTAGGAAGCTTCCAGCACCTGCTGGTGGAGTGGAAGGACTAAAAAAATTCCCAGATCCCTTTCTTGTCCCTGAGCCACCGCAGTTGTCATCGGGCTCTGTTAGTGACGTGCCGGTGGCTGCCCAGAGGTCAGGGTCTTGCTGAAGAAACTGTAGCGCCCTGTCCACTGCGTCGGGCGAGGAAGCTGTATTTGAGCCCATCGGCGTCAGAGACACGCGGAGCGGAACAGTGAGCAGCAGTCGGTCACCGGATTTCTCTGCTCCCTTTTCTTTCCTGAGAGGGCACAGAGGTCCCCAGGACCGAGGGCAGCTCTCCGAGGCTCTCTCCTGCTGGCGTGCGTGCTCCATGGCCTCACTCACGTTGTGACAAGATGGACGTCTATTTCTGGTGCTGGAGATGGGAGTGTT
Source organism: Thryonomys swinderianus (assembly GCA_004025085.1). Lineage (NCBI taxonomy): Eukaryota > Metazoa > Chordata > Mammalia > Rodentia > Thryonomyidae > Thryonomys > Thryonomys swinderianus. The sequence goes on from PVIC010000185.1 coordinate 30,144, forward strand.
TGTCAATCCCGGTGGGTATTTTCTCATCGGCCGCTCCCTTACCGCAGGTGAGGGAAGCTCAGCTTGGGTTTTGCCGTCTGAGCTAAGCTTGCTTTTTCCTCTGACACCTAGGAAGTAACCCCAGGAAGCAGCTCTGAATCTGTAACTCAGAATGAATGCCAAGCAAGTCCAAGAGCACGATGGTCTGATGGGATCTGCTACAGTGCTGCGCTGGGGAGAAGGCAGGGGAAGGGGCTGGGTGGGCCCAGCGCCACACTGCGTTTCTGATTAAAAGAAGTGTGAGGACAGAAGGAACCCCGTCCTGGAGGAGCTCTCCACCACCCGATGACATGGTTAAGTGGCATGCAGCAAGAAGTGAATGTGTGTGCCAGGCCAGGGGCTTGGACTGTGCAGGGCTCCTCCAGGCACGAGGAAGGGGTGTGACCGGCCCGCCTTTCTTCGGGTGTTAATGCCTTCCTCCTGAGTGCCTGTCAGAGAAGATCATTCCTGATTCCCTCCTCACAGCAGCTTTATGAAAACAAACTCAAAATATTAAGTAAGGATCTTTCATTTCCTACTTTCTTCAAATTCGTATTAAAACGATAGCAGAGAAAGAAAGTTAATGCATGCTGTTCTCCTTGGGTAGTTTATTACAAGGAATGAGACCGTATTTGGCCTCTAGATTTGGTTTGTCTCCTGTCTTGAAGACAGAATCCCAGCTAAAGCCTGGGCTTCCCGGGACCTGTGAAGCCAGCCAAGCCCCAGAATGCCCTAAGAGAGACGCCGCAAGGGGAGGCTGCCTTCCTCCCAGAGGACTTCGTGCTCGGCATCACACGTCAGCGTCGACTGGCTCTGTGCTGCTTTTCATTGGTTTGATTGCTGTTGGTTTTACCTCCTTGGCATGTTTTTTCCAATCCTGCACTGATCAATTCACCTGCCTCGAATGGTTTGGACAGAAAAATATATCAACGTTTCTGACATTCTTCACCAGTAGGAGATGAAACTCACCCCTTGGCTTCCATTTTCTTTCTTCATCTCTGATTCTTCTGTAGGTGCTCGTAGGTGACTTCACTTCATGAGTTGTAGTTAACATACAAGTGATAGCTAGTGACTCTCGGTATCCGTGTTCTGAGCATGGCAAGAAAGATAGAGAAGCACAAGTTTGATTAGAATGAGGTGGATGCATATTTTTATGTATTTGAGTGCCACACAGGTAAGTATAGGATGCTTGTTCAGAATATTACTAATTCATTTTCTAGTTAACTATTTCCCCAAAATATGCCCACAGAAGGCAATCTTGTCATTATGCATTTGAAAAAAAAAGTATAATGCTCTAATACGTTTTAAAAGCCTGCATTTTCTTACTCTTTCCTTGAAAAGAAGTATCAGTGTTAGCAGATTTAGTTCTAAAGAATCTTACAGGGCAGAAACGTATTTACTTTTCACCTGATACATTTTACTTTCTCAAAGTTATTTGACTCACTCAAATCCCTGTTTTTACTCACAGAATTGTTACCTCAGCATTATGAGTCAGCTTTCTTCCCATGCAGTTGGGAACTGGACTGTAGGTCTTTTATTCTTACAAAATATTGGTAGTTATCATTTTACTGAGATTTACCATGTCCCAGGAAATGTTATAGACACTGTAGATGTTTCAATTGTTAGGTATGCAATAGGGTGTATTAACAGAGGCTGAAAGTCTGACTACTTTATGTAGATTATTTTGCATTTAGAAAAGTCTAAAATGGTAGCTGGTGATGGGGGAGGGGGCAGTGGTCTGTGACTTTGGCAATATCCCTTCGCTATCCTTCTACATGTGTCCTTCTTGGTGCGCTTGACATTAGCTCATCACGCCTCATCTGTGTTCCTTTCCTCAGAAAAGAGACATGCCTGATGGTGGAAATCAAGAGCAAATGGTTTCCTAGTAAGATTTCCCACTAACGGTTTCCTGCATTGTGCCCGAAATTCCTTGATAGGGTCACTGAGCTTACAGGGAAGGCTGGGACTATATGGTCTCATACAGGGACACCAAAGCTTGCCAGACCCCAGAGGGTCCATTATGTAAAGGGAAGACACACAGAACGTGTATTATCAGGCAGGTGCTCCATGGTGTATTGTAAGCTCATCCAGTCCTACGGTCAGCTCAAGAACCAGCATCTCTGTGTACAAGTTAGTAATGAGAAAAACTAACATAGAAACGGGGCAAAACTGATGCCACACAGAGAATTGGTGACTTGGGCTTTGAGACTCCACCGCTTACTGCCCCAGCTTGGCTTCTCGACTACAATACAGAGCTGCACAGCTTTTTTCAAAACATATTTCTACTCATTCCCCCCATTCTAAGACCAGTTCTCTTCAAATTTTAATGTAATTCATTTCCTAAGTCAGTGTGAGAGATTCCGCTTTCTTTCCCTGGACCATGTGTCTCTTTCTTACAGGGCCCATGTCTAAAATATATTCCTCAGCCTCGCTCACGAGTGACCTTATGCCTGAAATGCAGCTGTTGGGATGTGAGCTGGTCCAGGGTTCACCAGCTCCAGGCCTCACCTGCAGAAGCTGTCCGTGTGTGGCGATCGCACTCCGCTCTCGCCATCCGAGATGGAAGTGGCACTTGGACATGCGGAAAGCCGTGTCTCGGAGGTGGCCAAGCCTCGCTTAGCTTGCCTGTGTAATGATTATGTGGAAAAGCGCGACTCCAGCCTCTGTCTCCCCCCTCATGGTTGTCTGTGGTGTCAGATTCATGTTAAAGATTCTCCATTCGTTCTGGCTTTGAGCCTACAGCAAATGATATAGTGCACTAGCATGATGTCCTGGGTGACAGCGTGGCCCAGAGTCACTTACTTGGCATTTTTTAGGGATAGGAATTTGGGGTCTTCACTGACTTTCTCAGAGCCTCCTGTTTCTCAAACTCAAACACCATTCAGTCAGAGTTCCCATAAGAAGCCACTTAGTCACTAAACATCCTATTTCTTAGTATTCTGCTCTGGTACTTAATTTGTGCTTATTCTAGGTGCTGCACTGTTGAAAATATAAATGCTTTTGTATTAGGAAAGAATTTGAGAAGAAATATAGCTTAGATTCCCACTTTTACTTTAGAAAACTTCCACATTTTTATTTCAGCCTTTACCAGAAAAAAAAAAAAAAAACAGCAACAGCAACAAAAAAAAACACCTATCACCAACAGATGAATGAAGACAAATGAAGGAATATCATTTTGGAATCAGTCAACAACCCCAGTAAAAACACTTAGGTGGCCGTGCTAATGGGGTCACCTCTCTGAGGCTTACATTGTGGATCGGTGACTTTGGAATAAAAGCAAAGCATCCCTTCAGACTTGTTAGGATCCATTAACTTTCTGAAAGTCTGTGAAATCTCTCCCTCAGTTAGGTTTTCCCGAGCAGCACTGAACATTATACTCACTGGTCTTTGACCAGCCATCACTAGGTGTTGTAACTGAGTAGCAGTAACGAGGGATTTGGAGTCTCTAGTGGACAGATTTTTTATTTTTAATGACAATTCTGAATTGCAGCTCATTCTATCAATAAACCCTGGGATTCTGCATGGCTTAGGAGGGGGAAAGTTGGCCCATCATGAGGTTAGCAGAGACAGAAGAAAAAGGTTGGTTCTGTGGCTGCCTAAGTAGGCAAATGATGGTCATTAGTGTCCAGGCAAAGGAGAACGAGGCCATTTAGGCTGAGGGAGGACAAGTAGGTGATCTGATCGTCTGTGCTTCCTCTGGAGTAAAGCGTGATATAAAACACGTCTTCATTTGGAAGATAACCTTCAGGCTGCACACCTGCTTCCCCTGCGGAGAATTCACTTGGACAAGGACAGATTCTGGTATTCCCCTGCCATTTATTTCCTAAAAAGATTCAGTAGGTACAAATTGCACTGACTGTGTACACTTTGGCTTAATTTAAAGACTGATTTGTGACAGGGGCTCCCTTTCAGAATCCCCCCACCCTGGTCATCTAACTGGCCATGGGTTCCAAGCATCTTTTGTTCTAACCTTACCTTTGTAAGCTAAATCACAAGACTGAAATTTACTAGTGCGTCTGATTCATCTTCTGACATATTGAATATCACTCTATAGTCTCTAGTTCATTTCACTTTTGTGAAAAAAATCATTCTAGACACTAGTGTACCACTTTTCTGCCTTATTAAGGCAGAAAACAAATTTTGGACTAATTTAATTACTTTTGTTTGATTTTTTTGGAGTACTTTTTAAAAATTTTTTTTTGTAGCACTGGTGTTTGAACTCAGGCCCTTCTGCATCCAAGGTTGGCTACTTGCACTAAATCCCCAGCCTTGGAGTACTTTTGAGATCAGGTCTTGCTATGTGGTCCATACTGACCTTGAACTCATCAGGTAACCCAGGTTGGCCTCAAACTCATAGTGATCCTCCTGCCTCAGCCTCCTGAGGTGGTCACAGGTGTGGGCTACCACGCCCAGTTTAAATTTAATTTTTAATGCCCAAAACACTGAAACGTTATATTTTATGTTTTAGAAATTGAATTCTTATATAACAAGAGGTATAGATAATCTAAAAAAAGAAAGAGAATTTTGTATTATCAAGTGTGGATCCCTGTAGCCTGCGTTTGAGGTCCTGGCAGTAGGCTCAGGTTAAAAATCTCTAGCATAGGTTGTTCTTTTTTTTGTCATTATCATTTTATAGATATGTTTTTGCTCTGATAAAAATATAGTTATAAGCCAGGCGTGGTGGCTCATGCCTGTAATCCCAGCACTCGGGAGGCAGAGACAGGAGGATTGCTGAGTTCGAGGCTTGCCTGGGCTACATAGTGAGCTCAGGGCCAGCCCGAACTACAAAGCGAGACCCTGTCTCAAAAAAATATATATATAGTTATAAACAAACTTAGCAAAACCTTCATTCTTATAAGTACATTAAATTACACTTGATCTTAGCCAAAAGGCCGAGAAGCAATAAGTACATTAAATTAAGAATACATTAAAATCATGACAAACTTTTATGTATAGGTCAGGGAAATTACTATATTTTTATTAAAATACATTATTGATTTATTTTTTTCTTTTTTAAAAGCAGAGTGTCAAGAAAGTATGTCTGAATAAGCAAGATTTTTAGAGTGATTATAAATAAACAAATTGTATTTTAAGAATTTTTGTTAATATCCCTTGAACTCAGCATGAGGAAATAAATTCCTGAGCACTTTGGAGGCTTAGGCAGGAAGATCGACATGAGTTCGAGGCCAGCCTGGGCTGTAGAGTGAGATCAAGGCCAACCCGAACTGCACAGCGAAACGCCGTCTCAAAAAAAACAAATGAACAAAAAAATCCGAAAGTTTCCCTTCATGTCACAAATATAAGTACGCAGAGTTTTAAAACAAAAAGTCCCCACTACCGGGGGCCCTTTATTTTCAGCCCAGTCAAACCATAGTCGGTGCCGTCTCACTATCCCATGACCCCCCAGGCTCAGGAATCCCACCCCCCAAAGGAGGAGCTGGGTCAGGAGGAGCAGTAATAACAGGCAGAGTGGGGGCCCCAGGGAGACTTTCTCTTGCCTGCATCCCTCATCTAGTGGAAATCTTCATGGTGGACGGAGCTAGATCTGTACTTTGGAATCACATACCCAAATTTGAAAAAATGCTCCTGGTTTTAATGTACCCTGACATGTTTAAAGAGTGCATTCGCCAACCAGTGTGCTGAGGCAGATTGCTGTAGGATATGGCTAAGGACGACTATCGCTTTTTTAAGAATCCTTCCCGCCGTCGTGCTGTCCGTCACTGAAGTCTCCCAAGTGTGCACACTGCGACCACATTGACAGCAGTTCCATGTCGGTTGTACAGATGTCACTGTTGTTCTGATACAGAACAACTTGCAAATGTATATATTGAGATATGAATTATTGCAACCTTTAAATTATGATATATTGTATAATTTACTCTGTAAATTACAGTTTCGGAAATATGTCAGTTTATTGGAGAAAAATGCTCTGAGGCGATGTTTTCTTCCCCTTGGTCTTTGCTGCACGTGCACACACGAATTTTAGATTTTTACAGTAGTTATTCAGTGTTGTTGAAGGACAAGTGAATTATGACCTCAGCGCTGAGCATAAGAGGGAAGTTGGACCTACTGACTGGCAAAATAAAATAGCGGAGATTTATTTCTTTTGTTCTCAATACAGTTGCCTATGAAACCTCCCTAAACTAAACAAATGGAATTATTTATGGACAAAAAGTGGAACATTTCGAATCATTTTTTTCTTTCATTCCAAGAACTTTCCACAATGCAAGTTTGAATACAATACATTTTACATAAAAGACATATGACATCCTAATTTAAATAAATTAGAGAGCCTGGTAACAATTTAACCTCAAAGCTCTTGCATTTCATTCCATGCCTCACTTTTCTTCCTTTCAAAACATTGTTGAGCCATGCACCAAGTCTGAACAATGCCGAGTCAAACTTGGAGAGGCAAAAATAGTATTCCAGTACTTCTGGGCAGTTAATGGCACTTCCGGATGGGTAGCAGTTGTAGCTGATGTTGTCAGAGATTGTCCCAGCTGGACACAGGTGACCTCTAAGTTCACTCTGACCTCTCTGGACTCCTCCAGCTCTCCAGGGCATTCTGATGTCAGGGGCTCCCAGGCATAAAGGGAATGTCACAACTCTGTGCTCTGTCAGCCACTCTAACCTGTTAACCTTTCTATTCAGTTCAACTGCTCTCCATGCTTTGAAGGCACCAATAATTCCTAGCACAATAAAAATCGCTAACATTTCTCAAATACTCATGGTATGTAGGGAGAATGCAAAGTCTTTGGCTAAGTTGCCTCATTGTGTTTTCTTAACCTATGAGATAAGCGATATTATTATCCTTATTTCACAGTAAGAAAAATGGATTCTGCTTTGGCTTGAGTGTGTCTGCTCCCAAATCCATGGTGAGACTTAGTCCCCATTGTGGTTGTATTAAGTGATGGGGCCTTTGAGGAAAGTGAGTCATGAAATCTTTGCCTCCATGCATAAATGACTGTCTTATAAAAGGGCTGAAGGAAACTAGTGTAGACATCCTCACCCTTCTCCCTTCTACCATGTGTGGACCCAACAAGAAGGTCCTTAATAGTCATGTAACCTGCTGGCTCTTGATCTTAAACTTCTCTGCTTCCAGAGCTGTGTCAGATGAGTTCCTCTTACATGGGGAGTGTTGGTATAGAAGCATGAATGGACTAACACAGACACTCAAAGTGGTTTTTAGTCTTCCTCACTCAGCAGAGGACACAGAATAGCTCTATGTGATTCCCGGGCCCTTCCTACCACCAGCTTTCTTGTCTTTTATCTTCATATACTTAGATTGCTGAGTCATCTCTTCCGGAGTCATCGCTCCTAGAAGCTCAGTGCTTAGGAATCACATCTGTCCTCTACTGATAAATGGTGCATAGATCACAGAGCTCTTCCAGTCTGACCCCTATGCAAGGTTGATATCTCCCATCTACTCAGAAATCTGTGGCAAGTTTACCTGTCGGACATTAAATAACCACCATAATCTGATCCCATTCCAGCCTCTCCATATGAGCCTATTTTGTTTATTTATCTATTTGGTGAGTCTCAGTTGTCTTTTAGTCCGGGTGATCTTCCTACCCCCACACACCTTGTTTCTGCCTGTGGACGCATTACCATGCCCCACGTGTGATGAGCAGACTCCCTGACCTGTCTTACCCTCTTCATGCTGCCTTCCTGCTATGTGACTATAGTGTGACTTTGTTTCTAAGTTTTCTTGAGCAATCTTGTCACAGTAAGATTGCTGGACCCCATGAATATTCTGTCGCTTATTGATTCGGGGGTTCTGCTCAGCTTACTGTTGCCGTCTCCATTTTGTTGGGAAGATACAAATTCCTCTTGCCTCTTTGATTCCACTCTGCCCCAGACAAGATCTGATGCAGCTTCTCTGACTTCTTGTTCCTGTCTCTCCTGGACTGCACCCTCAAAAGCAGGAGCTGTGTCTGCATCATTGTTATCTTCTCAGAACCAGAATGTATTGGACATCCCATCACTGTTTGGTGAATGAATGAAGAAAAAGCTGAGAAACAAACTCCAGGGATGTTGTATTCTGTAACTTTAAGTCTCGCACTAAACAGAAAGCCGGCTACTAAGGAGTTAATCTCCACTCCCAGCTCACCTTGTTGAAAAGGCATGACATAGTTAGTCTCCTTTAAGAGCAACGGTCATTTTTTGGAAAGTTGAAGCTGGAAAGCCAACAGTATATAATGTCCAGTGGTTCTTGCTAGGGGCAAGAGAGGGCAGATGTAGAAAGACAAATACTATATAATGAAGTGTAGCCACAGCGGAAGGTTAATGGTTCCTCACCTTTCACAGAGTACCAAAGGGCCATTTGTCACTGTAACTATTGCAGCCTAGGACTTCTCATCCACATGACAGTGCTTTCCACAGAAGGGTATTCTGCAGGGTTGCTCTAATCAGCCAGCCTGTCCTGAATAGGTGAGATTTGTCTGGCTGTGTCTCTCTAACTGGTGGCAAGGCTGTTTCCCCTCATTCATGAGTGCAAGACCCAACCCATAGTGGCACTGATTCTTGAGGCAGAAGACTTGGAAAAGGAGCCCATTTTACCATTGTGCTGATTGTTGTTGTTTTTCTTTTCCAATGAGATACTGAACTCTCCAGTTTTCTCTCTGCCAAATAGAAATCAGAGTGTTTCCAGCATTGTAGTCTTGACTATCCAGTCCTGTTTCCACTGCTTCACTTCAATTAATGACCAGCTGTAGAAGAGCTTTCATAGAGAAAATCACTATAGACCTTTCTCACCACCCTGTGAGCCTAAGAAGGGATAAAAATGCCCACAGGAAGCTTACCAAAAAGAAAGAGAGAGAGGGAGGAGAGAGAGAGAGAGAGAGAGAGAGAGAGAGAGAGAGAGAGAGAGAGACGGAGGGAGGGAGGGAAGGAGGGAGAGAAGGAAAAATTGATCCCTCTCTTTTTTTCTTTTTGCCAATCCCCATAGATTGTGGGACCTTAATGTATTTTTGACTTTTTCCTTGTGGGTGGAGGGAGTATGTGTGTGTCCACATGCATGTACAAGTTCACTTCAGGCAGAGAGATCTTGGGCTCAGAAATTCCTGCTAACAGTCTAACTTCAAGGAAGGTGAAGACATCTGTAGTCCACGTCTCCTCTTTTGTGAGCATAAATATAAAAGAGTATAATTAGAACTAGCAGAATGGTGAGATGGGGTAGAGGCACCTTATTCCCTCTCCTTCCTTAGTGATTTTTGACGTGCCATCTAATGGTATGGATGTATCTTACAATGATATGTTTGGAAGTCGTGACATGATAAGATAACTCTTTCTTCTTATTCCTTGCCCTATTTTTGGCTGAGTGGTGCCAATTGTTTTCCCCCTGGGCCCAGCGGCTGAGCTGAGGCCCTTTCTTCCACTTGGTGCTGCTGTGCTCGTACAAGCTTAAAGAGCCCACGGTGCCCTCCAAACCGTCCCAGCTGTTGAGGATTGAGAGATCTTTCCAGTGTAACATACTGGCTTTACACTGTGATGCTCCCCCTGACGGCACTAAAATTTTAATTAGTGGGCCTTGTGCTTTCCTGTATAATGGAGCATACACAAAGCAGGAAGTGGAGAGGACGCGTTCGCAATCCCGGTTTCATTGTCAACCAGCTGTGCTTCTGGGTAAATTGCTCTATTTTACAGTTCTTGACGAGTAGAGTGGGAAGTAATCCCCGGTCTGCTTAGCTCTCATGTTCGGTGGAAGTGTCATGTAAAATGAGATGTGCCTGTGCGTGGAGACTGGAAACAGTAGGCAACTGCAAATCAGAGTGGGGGAAACTCTACTGGGTTTTCTAACGCGCGGACTGCCCCTTTGCTGTCCAGGCTTCACCTTCCGATTCATTTTCTTTTCTGTAAGCATCACGGTTTTGCTCCTTGTAAATCAGGTCACAGTTAAAAATCCTAAGTGTGTCCTCTCTTTCCTAAAACAGCATCTGCAGCTCCTGCAGTGCTTACAGATCTCGTTACAGTATGCGTCCTTCATCTCTGGGGAGCGCCATCTCCGCAGGACATTGAAGCATCGAACGTCAAAGCCTGCGCTCTTGCTTCTCAGCCGTGGCCCAGTGGCTGCCCCTGGCTTCTTCCCTGGGTACCTGGCTCATCTTCCGGACCCGGGGCCAGAGTCACTTTTGCTGTCAAGCTCCTGTGTCCTCACAGAAGCCCCACATGTGCCCCGACACCTACTGTGCTGTCCCTGGATGATGTTTTATCTAATTGTTCCTCCTCCAAACAACAGTCATCCTGTGGGTAACTCAATCTCTAGCTTATAAAAAAGTTCGCAAGAAATATTCGTTCCGTGGCAGTCCAATAGTGCGCTTTGCCAGGGCTGCCAGAGAAAGCACGACAAGCCTGTTGCCTGAGAACAACAGGAATGGATCTGCTAATGGTTTCAGAGGCTGAGATCCGGGATCCAGCGGCAGCAGACCGTGCTCCTCCGAGATTCCCGGCCGGGCCTTCCTCGTCTCGCCTTGGCTTCTGTGCTGGCCCTCGGTCCTCAGCACCCCGTGGCTCCCAGCTGCCCTCGCTTTCTCTTTGGCCTCCGTGCGTCTCTGTTTCCACAGCCTCTCCTATCTTCCAACAAGGGTCTTGGAGACTGAATTAGAGGTCAGTGAGGGGACTTCATCTGCACTTGATTATTTCCCCAAAGCCTCAGTTTTCAAGTAAGGCTGCATTAGCAGATATTAAAGATTCAGTCAAGATTTGTTTTTGAGGCTGAGTACAATTCAGCCTATGATAGATAAAAAGCTTCCCTTTTATTTTCTATATCAACTGTGTGAAATCAAGGCTAATTATCCCGAAGTGAAAATATTATTCTCATCTGAAACATTTTAAAGTCATCTGCCTCTTTCAGATGTGAATTTTAAATGACAAATATTTCTTTGCCAGCTTTCAGAATCCTAAATTAGGTTAATCTATCACCATATAATCTGTTCATCTATCATTTAAAATTTAAGTCTGAGTTTAGTTGGGGCCTTAGCTATCTTTGAAAGACAGCTTCTAAAATCACCATCTATTCATATTTCCAAATGAGGGAGCCATCTGTGGTTAGATTTTCTCTTTTTCTGTCACTTTCTCTTTCTTCAGTCTTGTCATCTGGCCTTTAATATACTTAATTCCAAATGACTCATTATACAGTAGGTCTTTCCCTAAGCCTCAGATTATAAAAAGCAATGTTAGCTTCTTTTAAAAGCAGCTGATCTACTAAATGATGCCCTAATTTGTAGCACTTAGATGTGAGAAAGTCAAGTAGGAAAAACATCTCCCCAAAAATTTCAGTTAAAGTAGTTTTTACCAATTAAGATTATATAAATGGCATTGCAATAGACTTTTTGTTTTAATTAGAAACATTGAAAGTAGTGCCTTTGGTAAACTATTAAGTAATTACTCCTGTTCTGTAATGTTTATTGTAATTAGTGATAATGTCTGAGTCAGCGTTGGGCTGCAGGTGCTGAGCCATGAGCCTGTGCTCGCGGGCCTTTGAGCTTCGCCTCCTAAGCACCTCGAGGCTTCAAGAAACTGGGACTGAATAATCTTCTAGAGTGAGATGAGCAGGATTCCGCACTATGAACCGACTTTGCTGAAACTGGCATTTTTCAGAATGAGAATCTTTATAAGTTAGTCACCAGCAAGTGCACTTTTTCAAATCCCATTCCTCTGGATTTTCTTATTTAAAAATTTCAGATTAATTTAGCCAAATGTCACTCTTAACCTTATCCCACTTTCTCTACATATTTGTAGCTATAATACAGTTTCAGTTTTAGGAATGGCAAAGATATTGAATGAGGGAAAGACAGGTTTGGAAGCATGTGACTCCAGTCACTATGCTGCTTCAAGGCAGTTTGCAGATTGCATTCATGTTTTCAAAGTCTGAATTGGAGCCCATTGGCACCTACTGCGATGGGTACCTATGTGTGCAAGCTTGCCACCATATGGCAAAGAAAGCTGTGTCTAACAGAGAGGCTAGTTCGAAAAATAACTGAATTCTATACAAGGTACCAAGAACACTTTAATTTCTAAATATATTTATTAAAAATCTCAGCCTAGCTGGGAGTGGTGGCTCATGCCTGTCATCCCAGCACTCGGGAGGCAGAGGCAGGAGGATTGCTGAGTTGGAGGCTTGCCTGGGCACCATAGTGAGCTCAGGGCCAGCCTGAACTACAAAGCGAGACCCTGTCTCAAAAAAAAACAATCTCAGCCTTGATAAAACCATGGGGACCTACAAGTATATATACTAAGCGTGGATCTCAGGTAGGAAGTATTCACATGCCGAAAAATGAAGCATACTCATGAAAATGTAGTTATACCCTCATTTTCACAGATATGAATATAGAAATCTTCAAATAACTGGGAATTATCACTAAAGAGAAGTAGACTTATCTTTCTCGACTCATGTTCTATTCAAGTAAAGGCCCCTGTTCTAATTTACCTTCTAATGACAGCAGAGTGGAATGTTGTAATTTCTTAAATCTGCATGTCGCGTAAAGTATCCGTGAAGTTTAAAGCCCGATTACCTCTTATCCATGAAGTTTAATGCCTGATTACCTCTCCAGGCCAATGAGAAGAAAGAGTTTCAGAAAAGCCTCTCGGGCTGGGCTGAACCACTTAGGCCCACTCCATCACCGTCGCCTTGGGGGGTTGGGCACACCTCTGACTAGTCCTTCCCCTTCTAGGTAGATACAGTAATCAAAAAGTACTTTAAATCCCCAAGAGGAGGCATAAGTAAAATGTGCGAGCGTCCCACAGCAGTGCTCCTGTAGTTACCGTGAACAGCGTCGTCTTATTCCCGTGGGTTTTCGAGGGTGCCGTTTAGATGCTGAAACAGCACCGAAGGAGCAGCGTGTGTGTTAGGCACGGTGAGCAACACACACGTGTGTCCTTCCTTGCACGTTCATGCTGCTCTCGCTGATCAGAGTCCATGAGCTCTAAATGGTTTTTCGTAGCTGTCCTTTGAAAAAGGATTCTGGACTTGTTTTTAAGATTAAAGTAAAAGACATAAAAATTACGATTGAAGTGCACGGAGAGGGAAATTAAAAAGGTAATTCTGTAGTGTGTGTAAATGCATGTGCGTCCTTGGATTTGTGGCATTTTTTTTAGATGTTGGGTTTTTGCTTTATTTGTAGAATAATCAACTGTGTAATGAGTAATAAGATTGAGATTAAATCATTTTAATTATTTTGAACTAATTATTTGGATACTTGTGGTGATTGAACTGGAGCAATTAGTTTGTAATCCTAAGAAAGTAAGAACTGTACCCTCTGGAGAAGAAATCGGAGTGGACTGCTGGGGGGGGGGGGCTCGTGACGGTCTGCGCATGCGTCCACCACGGTGCTGCTTCCGGGTAACCTTGGGAGGTGGATGTCGTGACTCGCACCTGGAAGACACGCACCTCACTTTCCAGCGTCTTCCCACTACAGCAATAGACAATTTTAACATAATGTGTACACTAGCTGCTTCCCAAGGCTAAGTTACTCTCTTCCTGCCTCCTGCTTATTCTTAAAGAGATAGGAGACCGACCTGCGGAAGTGCTGCAGGACCTTCTCACCAGTGCAGATGCGGACGGGCCGAGAGGGGGCGGCTCCCCAGCCCGGGCCAGAGGCAGAAGACACTCCGTGCACCACGTGACCTCTGCCCCGCACTTAAATGGTGCTGTCATTTAAAAATAATACCAAATATTTCGATTTGGGTTTTATTCCGTATTCACGAAGTCCCGCGCTGATTCCCTGGCTAATGGGTGTGCGGAAGAGGCTCTTCACAATAAATTAAAGTGTTTGTGTGTGAACGGATGGAAAGACACATCCGAGATAATGCGGTGTTTACTGCTTTCCCATTAGCACAACAGGCTGTCTTTATGGAGTGTGATATTCAAATCTATGCAGCAGTGCACTTTCAAATAGAGAATTTGCTTCCTATTTTCACTTAAAACTATCTTTTATTTTAATTAACAGGAATGCAGTTTAATCATCCATCTTTACAGCTAAAAGAGTTTTACGGGCTTATAATACTGTCAGGTTCTAGGGTATATAAGTGAGAAATGGGCAGTTTTAGAGGAAAAACGGGCTTCCTTTTCCTTCCATCCTTTTCTCCTGCCTTTTCCTCCCTTGGTCCCTCGCTCTCTGCCTCCCCCTGGTCACCTCTTTCACTCCCAGGCTCTTTCTCTCTTTTGAGAACCCGCCCCCCCTTCTCGGTGTCTCCCTCCCTGCCCCCACTCTCACCAAGGTCAGGTCTGTTGTGCAGGAAGCTGGGGTGCTCCACTGAGGGTGTGTGACCTCACGAGCTGGGTTCCGTCTTGGAGCGTCTGTTAGACTGAGACCTCTCTAAAGCTTAATTCCACTGTCACTACCCCGGGGGTCTCTGGGTTTGAGCGCATGTTACAGTGGTGAGAGACACGGTTAGGGGAGCCGTCTGTGGGTTGAGATTGCTGCTCATGCTTGATGGTTGTTAGACCGTTCTTTGGGGGTTGGGGCCTTGGGTAGAACTACAAAAAGAATGGGACTGGAGAAGCTCTTGCATTCTACGTCTGCCAGATTTCTGTGTGTAAATATTTCCAATTTCAAGGTTATTCTTTTCGTTATGTTTCACTGAGGTGATACAAGGAAGAAAGCAGTAAGAAGCTTGTTCAGTTCCACTGGTAATCATTTATGAGCCGAGACAGCATTTTGTGTGTACAGTTCAGATACCTATTAGTCTGAATATCTTGGTGTCATTTCTGTAGGACGTGTTTTCATTCTTTCCTGAGGAGATGGTAAAAGGCATTAAGGACAATTTAGGCGATCCCGTTTTGTTTTATCATACATCTCATCATTACTGCTTTGCATAAAACTAGATTTACAAAAAGACCCAGGGAATTCACATTATTATATCATCTCCTATGGATTTGAAAATGAGATGTTTATTTTAATAGTACGTTTTCCTGATTAAAAATTGAGACAGTGGGCTATTAAAAGTTTTCCTCCAGGCAATACAATGATAGACTAAAAATTGGCAAGTAATGAAAATGTCTTTTATTATATCACACTTTAATCACTGTTATAAAGACCCCATGAGTGGACAGAAAGTCATGAGTGTTCTCAAAACATACTCATATAGGTTATTTGTTGTGGGTTTTTTTGGCAAATATATCAGAATGATACCACTAAGAATTTATTTTTCTAAGTTTTGATTAATGCAAGAATTATATATATTTATACAGTACACTGTGGTATTTTCTAGAGTACAGTAAATGTGTACAGGTAGTGGTCAAATCAGAGTAAGTAGAATTCTGGTCTGTTTTTCATTACATTCTATTTAGAACCATTGAGCTCATCTCCTTTAGTTCTTCAGTGTAGGGTAGGCTACCAGGGACCACAGTCACACACTGTGCCTCAGGGCGCTATCCTGTCCCCTTTGATCTAAGTGTTGGCATCCTGGTCATTCAGTCTCCCTCTGCCTCCCCTCCTTGCTCTTCTTCCAAACTCCAGCGATCACTATTCTACACTCATATCAAGTCTTTTAGCTTCCACATATAAGAGAAAAGATGCAGTATTTGTCTGTGTCCAACTTGTTTTACTTAACATAATGTTCCCAGTTCTACCCATTTCACTGCAGATGACAAGATTTCATTTTTTAAAATCCTGTAGTATGTATAGACCACATTTTCTTTACTCATTCCGCTGTTGGTGAGCAGTTGATTCCATTTCATGCCTGTTGCAAATAGTGCTGCAGAAAACATAGACCTGTAGGTGCTTCTTCGATGTGCTGATTTCAGTGCCTTTGAGTATTTGAATACATATCAGGAATTGCTCGATATGGCAATGGATATCTTAGTGTGCAAACCCCAGTTGTGACGGTGGAGCCCTCTGACAAAGCTTTAGGCTCCTAACCCAGAACTGTTACTAGGAAGCCTCGGTCCCGCGGAAGGCTCAGATGTCGCTGTTGACTCTACTGATCTGCCCTCACAGCAGCGCTTGACTTTTGCTTTCTGTGGAGGCTCCGTCTCCCAGCACTTCAGGAGCCACTTTATCTGGGGTGGCGTCTCTCCTCGGAGAATTCAGGCTGTGTTCTAGGGAGATAAATCCAGCAAGCTCATCCCTGCCGGCTCGATTGCACTGGGTGTGACAAGGATCACTGAAAGGGAACTTTTCTCTTGTTTCCTGTGCTGTGGGACGCTGGACCAGATGAGGGGGTGCTTCACGGTCAGCTAAAGGGGTTATTTAATTTTCTACACACAGCCAATTGCAATGGAGGACATAGTGCTGAGGGATCATATAAATTATTTAAAATTTTAAACAGTAATCTTACTGCTGTGTGGAAAAATGATGACATGTAACAAGGATAGAAACCAGTGAGGAGACAGTTGAACAGTTTGGTTGAGGGCTGGGGATTCAGCTCACGTGATACCGTGCCAACCTTGGACGCACAAGAGCCTGAGTAAAAAGTTTGTATTGTTTTGTTTTGCTCTAGTTGTAGGGATTGTACCCAGGGCCTTCATAGTGAGATACGTCCCCTTCCTTCTGCCAAATTTATTTTTAAATTTTGAGGCAGTCTCACTAAGGAAATTTCTGGACACAAACTTATGATTCTCCTGCCTCAGCCTCCCAGAATGCAGGGATTACATGTGCTGCGCCGCTTCCGGCTACCGAGATTATTACAGGCGCTCTGGCGATTCGCCCTAAGGTGGTAGGAATAGAGCTGCGAGGAGCCTCTGCCCATTGTTTGGAGGTGGAGCAGACAAGTGCTCCTGAGGCTACGGGACTGTGAAGTACAGGATTAAGACTAAGTCCGCCGTTTTAGTCTGAGCAGCTGAGCAAGTGGTATTAGCGTTTATCCAGACAGAGAGAAGAGTACGGGCAGGAGGCAGTATTCGCTCTCGGCCGCGGCCCCATTCGGAGCCGTCCGTGTCTGAGAAATGTCATGGGTGCAGTTCGTGGCACAAGTCGATCCGAGAAACCCAGACCAAAAACACGGTTTCAGAGCTGTAACCCGGAGCCGGTCTGTGGAGCTCAGGGTGACACGCGGAGGCCTGTGCGGTGGTGGCAGAGCTGCGGTGCACACGCAGCGGTGCGCGTTCGGGCCGTGCAGAGCCATTCGAGGCTCCCCATCGCTGACCTAGAGAGGGCGCAGAGAGAAACGGCAATGAAACTACCTGGGGAGGTGCAGCGGTGAAGGAGAGGCAAACCGGGGGGCGCCCCGGCTGCTGGAAGAGAGACAGAAGTGGTCATTTCGGAGCTGGACGTTCAGGCCCAGCACAGACAGACGAAGTGCTGTGAGCAGACAAATCTCCAGGAGTCTTTCGCAGTTTTTCTCATCATCAGAGTTTCTGATTCATTTTCTAATTCTGCGTAGTGAAAACCTTAGGAAATAGAATGTTCTCCTCCGGAGAAAGGCAGTTGGGTGTACTTCGGTCCGATTGTGTCGCTCCGTGGAGCAGAGGTCAGGCTGGACGACGGCCCTTCAGAGAGGACTCGGCGTCCTCAGTGCCTGCTTCCTGCCCCATGGCTGCAGCCCTTATTCGGTGTCCCCTGGGACTTTTCTCATGGCCCAGGGAGAAGCAGGGCTCAGGGCTCCAGCACAGAGGCTGGCATCGCGGCTCGCGCTTCTGATCCTTGGTGTCTGACTCAGGACTCTCCTATCCCTGTGGCGTCCAGGGCCGGCCTAGCGGTGCACGGAGGCCGCAGCCTCGGACCCTTCACTCTCCTCCAAGGGATCCTGTTGACTGCCCTCTTGAGGTCTGCGGCGGCGGGGCCTGCTTCTTGCAGCGGTATCGGTGGCTCTGACGCAGGCGCGGTGCAAGCAGGTGGGTGAGCAGCTCCCGCTCCGTCCCGTAGCCGACCGGACGCGGGTGGGGTAGCACTGCGGGCCCCAGACTGACAGTGGCACACTGCTGAATAAAGTGCCGATAACTGTGCCACAGTAGTCAGGGCTTTCCAGAAGGTCCGAAAATAGCAAATACTTAGTCATTTGTCGTAACTACGTTTTCATTTTTATGCTTAAGTTGCATAACCCATATTAAAGAACTGATCTTTATGTACTGCCCTTGTATGATATAGTACATGAATAAACCGCAGAGCATGAACGCCATTTAATTAACAACAACAGGTAACAATACACTTTTAGGGCACGTGGGAAGGTAATGACATATTATGGAGATGTGCTATATGTATAGGGATTATGAGACCAAGAATCAACAAACATGCTTTCTAAATATGATTTTTATCCTGAATTTTTAGTTGAAGTGAGGAAAATCCCTTTACCACCTGGACGACAGGGTCTGTCTGTGAAATATAAAGATACTATCCCTGTAGATATTTGTCAGTAAAGCAACTTAGTGCGAAAGCTGTTGTGTCTTTCTGCATGTGCAAGGCATGCAGATGGGCGTGCTGTGGGGTCCCTGGTTCTCGACGCCTGCCTCGTCCCCGGAGGGACGGCCGTGGGCAGCCCAGGTCCAGCGGAGGCTGCACTTCCTCTCTGCACCTGCTTTCCCCGTGCTGCCCCTGACGAGAGGGCCGCTCTTGTCTCTCAGGCTCCGTCTGGCTTGGCTCCATTTGGGTACCGGAAAGTCGCTTTCCTTTCTTTCTGTGCATTGCGGTGAACCAGTGAATATTTACTCGGCTCCAGCCAGGATCCTTTTGCTCGTTCCTAAGCACGGACTTTGTGTGGGATTCTTTGGCTGGGAGCAGCTTTATATTAAGATTGAGGTTTTCTTAAGTTTGCCAGACACCTAAAATTTATGTCGTGTCTGCTGGAATCCAGTCCATGTTGAAGGGTCTAGGAAGAGACAGTAGAGGATTTTAATATCGTGGCATCATGTCCTGTGTCCTTATGGAGAAGAGACGAAGGCCAGAGGACTCCTTGAAGGCCCCCGTCTCTGATTTCTTGCTATTTTCCTCTTCTGCGTGTCGAGGGACTCCACCTGCCCTGGCAGAGTGTGACAGCAGCACTCGTTATCTGCGAAGACAACAGTGCGTGGATTTAAAGTCGAGGGGCGAGGAGCCAGCAGATAAAGAGGATGTGTAATTGTTGCACTGAGGACAGAATGTGTCTGTGCTCTCCGCGGGGGTTCTTATTTAAGCCCAACGCCCGAGAAAGACATACGAAACTCTAACGTCAGCATGGGGTCTCCAAGGCGGAGGCCAGGAGCAGAGCATTTTCCTCACACAGGCAAGTCTTAGGAGCTCATGTCAGAAAGAAGGTGCCAATCCGGAGAACGCTTCCTCCTTCCTGGAGATGGCCGTGGTAATCCGGCCCGTCGCTCTGCACAGCTCTGCGGGTACAGAGCACACGTGCGCACTGTGGGCCTCGCGGGGGGTGGGGGGCTCCCAAGGATCGGTAATGCCAGGTGGGCGGACCGAGTTTTGTTCTCAGCTTCCTCCCCTAAGTGACTGCCTTAGCGCGGCACACAGGAATCCTCAGACAACGGGCGGCCACGTGTCCTCCCATTCTCCACGCGCTCACCGCCCGGGCGCGCCCCAAAATTCAAGTTTTCCGGAATATCACCCTTCCTCATAATTCCGTAATGTTCTTTCTGCTTAGCCCATTTACACCACGTGAAATTTAGTCATCATCGAAGGTCCAGTGCCACTGTCTCTTTGAAGAAATTTCTGCTGACTTCCATTCTTTCTCTCCCCACTTTCCAGTGTTTTAATTGTCGGAATGAGTAGCCTTGGGGGGAAAAAAATCTGCTTAATGGCTTGGTAGATGACAGAAAATGGGCTAAGAACATCACCAAGTAATTCCTTCCCTGGGTCCAGTCCTGAAACAGAGATGAAAAAGAACCCAGGTTTTACTTGACTAATCATAAACTATTATGAAACAAAATAAGTTATTACAAGCTTTTGAACTGTAACAATGTAATAATGTTGAAAAGAAGTAACATCCTTACATATATCCATATTATAGTGATACTTAGGGCACACTTTGGAAATGCAGAGCTCAATTATTGCAAACGTGTCAGAATTTATATCTGCTTTTTAAGAAGCATAAAATCTGCACACTTAGCTTTAAAAAGATAAAAGGTATACCTAGCAGGTTAAAAATGAATACCCATGCCAGGTAGATAGTGCACGATAAACTGCGGGCCGTAAGAATCATAAACCATACTTTGGGGGGCGCTGGGGGGTCTTCCGAGAGTGGCTGCTAATTGCCTGGTCTGAGGCGACCCCTTAAGGTGTTTGTTTATAGCCTGAGTAAGGGTGCTGGCTCCAGCACCTGTGAGGTTTGTGGGCACAAGTGCAGTGGGCTAGTGACACTTCTCCCCCTATTTAGGACACTGACAAATTACCAGAAGTGCTCCAGGAACCAGGAGGAATAGCTGCTCATGTCCGGAAACAGTGTTTTGTCCTAGAAAGCAATTACTTGAACGCTGTGATTCTGGAATTTGTAGCAACAGCTTGAGAGGTCAGAATAACCCTTCATGGAGATGGATCCCTGTCAGCCACACCTCTGCCTGTTTATGGCTTGTGATGTCATCAGGCAGAGCATGTAACATGTATTCTCCTGTGTGCAGAGATTCAAATGACACTCGGAATCTCCGATGATAGGACTCTTTCCTGCCCGTCCGGCTTGAGTTTTCCTGCTGGAGAGTGTAAGTCTTGTCTTTCCAACAGGGAGCTCGCTACCTCTCCTGTCAGCCACGTTTCCCCTCGTCTTTTGTGTCTTTCCTACCCTTGGGTGCTCTTTCCTTTCTCCTTCCTAACAGCTGTCCTCCTTCCGAGCACCACAGGGGCCTGTATTCCTGACCTTCTGACTTCTTATCCTGCTCCTGCGCTCTCCCTCTCTCCCCTTCCTCCTTCCCTCCCTTCCTCCTCCCTGTCTCCTCCAATCCTTAGTACTTAGGAGCGAATCGTACTAATTTCCTAAAGTTGCAGAATAGGCAGTCTATATTTTGCTTCTCATATAATTCCTAAGAAATTTCACGCCGGAAATCACAAGTACGTAGTAGTGAGCCTTCTCGTTCTTGACTAATGAGCCAGAAGACAGTTTCTTTAACAAATGGTGCTCAGAAAACTGGGTAGTCATGTGTGGAAAATTGAAACTAGATCCCTACTTTTCACCTTATAGGAAAAAACAATTCAGAATAGATCCCAAGCCTTGGGGTGAGCGCTGGAACTTCTAAGAGAAAACAAAGGGGAAACACTGGAAACCATTGACCAGAAAAAGGCTTCATATAAAGGATCCAGCACCACAGGAAATAATTGTAAAGAAATACAAATGGAACTGCATCCGATCTTAAAGTTTCTCAGAGGAAAGAGAACAGAATTACAGAATGAAAAGAGAACCCACACAGTGGGTGGAAATAGTTTCCAGCTACGCTTCTCAAAGAGGGTTAGTATCAACCAAGAGCTTATATGGCACTCAAAAAACTTAACATCAAAAGCATAAATATCCCAGTCAATTAATTGAGAATTGGACAGGCATTTCATAAAATAGAGGTACAAATGGCTAATTAGTGTATGAAAAACTGTCCGACATCCCATGAGGGAAATGTAAATCAAAACTACCTTGAGATTCCATCTCACCCCAGGCAGAATGAGAGTCATCAAGAACACAAGAACAATAAAGGCCGTTGAAGATACAAGGGGAAAAGGAACTCATCGACACTGCTAGTGGGAGTGTAAATTAGAACAGCCACTGTGGGAATCGGTATGGAGACTCTTCAAAAGGCTAAAAATAGAGCTAATATATGACTCCCCTGTGCCACTCCCGGTAAATACCCAAAGGAATTAAAACCATCATGCTAGAGTGATGCCTGCATAACCGTGTTAATTTCAGGACAATTCATAGTAGCCAAGATACAGAACAGCCTAATTCCCCATTATAGCTGTGCGAATAAAAAAACAGATATATTTATGACTGAATAATGCTCAGTTGTGCACCCATACAATGCAGTATTTTATCATACAGATCAAATTCATGTCATTGAGAGAAAAATAGATGGACCTGAAGATCTTCATGTTAAGCAAAATAAGCCAGACTCAGAAAGATAAGTCTGGCCTGTTTTCACTAGTATGCAGAAACTGAATAGATGACATAAAAGTAGAAGGGATATTATTATTGTATGTGAGAAGGACAGTAAGGGTAGGGAGGGTTTATTAGGGAGATAATAAGTAAAGTGGAAAATACTAGTTGCTGTGTGTCATTAAGAGATCATGATAGTGAGATTTACTGAAGTTAAAGGTGTCCATTACATTCCATGAAGCAAAGCAACAGCTTACAAAACAGTATATATGGCATGCCCATTTTGTAAAGAAATTTTAGAAATCATCTTGTTGGCATTTTCTCAACTAATTTAACTTCTATGGGAGGGAAAACCTGAGCAGTTTTCCTTTTGCTTTCCTATTTTTTAGTTATAAGATTATACAAATTTCTAAATAGAGAAAATTAAGAACTGCTTTATGTGGTGATAGATATATCTTTCAGTTTAATTGTAGTAATCATTTCACAGTGTATATGATGTCAAAAGAGGATATTGTATAGCTTTTAATGACTTTGTCAATTATACTTAGTAATGATATGTATTAAATGAAGAACTAAAGGAATTTTTACCATAGTAGCAATTTTAAAGCGGATTTAATTAAAAAAAGACCAAGAAACCAAAAAACAGTGTAGTAGTGGAGTTACTAGGAAATAAATTAAGGTCAGTAACCCATCGCAGGACATGGTCAGTGAGTGTGACCGGGTGGTAGGGA
Source organism: Thryonomys swinderianus (assembly GCA_004025085.1). NCBI lineage: Eukaryota > Metazoa > Chordata > Mammalia > Rodentia > Thryonomyidae > Thryonomys > Thryonomys swinderianus. The sequence goes on from PVIC010000185.1 coordinate 52,826, forward strand.
GCTGTCCAGGCCGGTAAAGTAATCCTTGTACCAAGATGTTAGTTCAGATTTGCTACTCTAGCCTTATTTGTATCCATTACAGAAAATGCTGACGGCTGATATGCTGTGTGAAGAATTGTTAGTACTGGGCTGGGGATTTAGCTCAAGTGGTACCACGCCAACCTTGGTTGCACAAGGGCCCGAGTTCGATCTCTGGTACCACTGCCAGAAAAAATAAAAAAGAATGGTTAGTACTGGGCTAGGGATTTAGCTCAAGCGGTAGCACACCTACCTTAGAAACACAAGGGCTCAAGTTTGATCTCTGGTAACACCACCAAAAAAAAAGAATGGTTAGTGCCTTTAAGGTTATAAACCATAGTTCTCTTCTTTCCTTTGTCTCTGAAAACAGTTGCTCTGTGTCAGAGAAGCATTTTTGTTTTGGCTTTTGTTTGTTCAGTTTTTTGAGACAGGATCTCACTCTAGTTCGAGGTGGTCCTGAGCTCACTTTGAAGCCCCTCAGCCTCAAACTCGAGGGAATCCTCCTTCCTCTACCTCCCTAGTGTTGGAAATCCAGGCATGAGCCGCCGTGGCCGGCATTGTGGTGTGTGGTACCAGGGATTAAACTGAGGACCTTGTGCCTGCGAGGCTGGAATCACTGAGCTAAATCTTCAGCCCCAGAGACGTATTTGTGAATAGCCCTTTACATGGAATCATCTCCCCGCCTGTGTCAACTGATGTGGTATTTGCAGAAGTGAGAAGGCGGCCTCCACTGCTAATGATTAGCATACACATTTCATTTCCTCTACTCAGACTTTTGTCAAAAATCTCGCTCAACTTAAGGTATGCTGCCGCAGTGAACAATGAGAAACTTTGTAACTCTGGTTGAGGCAACTCATTGCTTCTCCAGTTTGAAGATAAAGGCTGGCTGCTTTGTTTGCCTGCTTCACCCTCCCAGGGCTGAAAATCTGCTCCGGGAAGCTCCCACTGCTGGGGTTTGCTGGCAATCGCCGTCTCTGCATGAGGCCTTTGGACTCTGCTGCCATCCCTGAAAGTGGCTGTCCTCCTCCATCAGTTTCCCGGGCAGGGGATCAAACCAGCTATTAGGTTTCTGTTTGCACCATGTGAAAACAAAAATTTAGTGTAAAAAGATTTAGCATTTTCCTCCTCTCAAGCCCCAGGAGTCTCATTTTGCCTGGCCCCAGGTGTTTTTTTGCTAGAGCAGTGGACTAAAGGAGACCCAGGGGCATCTGATAGCTCAGCTTCCCTGTTGAACCCCCTAAGGGCCAAGGCCAGAGTGCAGCGTCCTGCAGGCATATGTTACCCCACATTTTCATGATTTGCCATCAGCAGGTGGAGAGGTGTGAGAGCTAATAACACTGCTAGATTCATTCTTAAACTTGTTAACCTACATCATCCTCCTGAAGAGAACAGAACATTCCTTTGGAAAATCAGTATCTGACATGATCTTTCCTCTGCTCATGTGTCCTTGACCTTCAAAGACCACAAATAAACCTGCGTTATAAGCTAAGCATTGAGTTTCTAAACATATGTTTAGCAAGGCTAATCTTCTTTCCTGGCTGAGGAATGCCAACTTCTGGTAGAGAGAAAATCTGCCTGCTAAGCCAGAAAGGTCCAGAGGCTTAAACCCTATTGAGACCGCTTAGTAGCTCTTTCTCCTACACAGCACACGGCCACAGAGCAAGAGGATCACTGGGTTTTTTAATATTGCTTATTTCTTTGTACTCAAAATTATTCACTAGGCCAGCAGCACAACAAGAACATTTCGTTTCTGACAAGTAAGTATTCTAAAAATAATGCTAACCTCTAGAGACAAATACAGAATTATAGTGGACATACTTTGTAGAGTATGATGAAGTCGGTGGATGTTAGACTACAGGTCAAGTGTTCGAAGGTATTGTCATGTCCGTCTTGAGCAAAAGATAGCAAAATCTTCAAACAAAACGGTCGTATTGTGGTCATCAGAAAGCCATGCAGTCGTGTGGCTTCTCTTGTCCTGTCTGTCCTTAAAGCCCTCACCGGAGGCGCGTTGCAGCGTGAGGGACATGCAGACTTTCAGAGGTTCGTGGGCAGCCGGAGCCCGTCTTCCACGTTGCTCCCTCCGCCAGCCTTGAGACAGTGGGGGCCACAGGCTCGCCGGCTGCTTCCTCCGACTGAGCAGACCAGAGCAGATGGTCTGTGTCTGGAGGACACAACGCTGTGGGTTGTTAATGGAAGGAAATACTTGGCCTTCAGAGTGAGTCGTGTGTGTGCTGATAGTCCTGATTTTTGTACTGTCAATACAGTGTATAATATGTGAAAAAAAAAAAAAAAAAAGCAGTCAATGAGACCGAAAGCCTGGCTGTCTCTGTGTTTAAACAGTTGGTGCTGACAGCGAGAGCCACGCAAGTGGATGAGAAATGGCTGTTCCTCATCTGCCTGGGAGCTTCGCTGGACCGGGAGCTCTACCAGTCTGTATTTGCCTGGTTCGCTGCTATTTCCCTGTATTTCCACTGAGGCTAGTACGTAAAAGCTGAGTAACTCTAGTGGTCTGAAATAAATTATAATGATATGAACTAATACTGGCCTAGTACGTTTCTCAGGGGTCGTCGCTGGAGGCCAGTTCGGAATAAGGCGGGGAAGTGTAAGCGTGGGCCCCACAGCGCTCAGTCTTCTCGCAGAGGCCGTCAGGTCCATTCGGCGCTCATAAACACCCGCGTGCGCATGCGCACGCGCACGCGCACCAGCTTTCAGGAGGTCTCGCGTTCAGCTTTCCGGAAGGAGTGGTATTGGCGGAGAATTGCTGCACATGCGCACTAGCTTCCAGGAGTTCCGCCAGCTCTCAGCTTTCCAGAAGTAGCGCTGTTGGTGGAGAATCGCTGCGCGTGCTGGTTGCTCTGTGATTCCCCACCCTGCTGTGCCCGGCTCCCTGAGGCCGCCTGCCATTTGTGTACATTTCTGTTCCCTGTCACTTTCCCTCCCGCGGGGCCGGGGTCTGCTCTGTAAGGAGCTGAAGTGCGAAATGCTGGTGTGTGTTGGAGCCTCCTGAGGGAACAAGACAGCTGTTACAGCCATAGGCAGTGGAGCTGGGATGGCGGCATCTGGAGGGAGGGAAGGACAGAGAGCTGGGCCCAGAGAAGCCTTTTAGTCACAGAGCTTGTAAAGAGTGGTCACTAATAGTAAAATGTCTGAATATGATAAGCAGCTGCATACCGTGTGTATATTTATGTAGGTGTGTGTGTGTGTGTGTGTGTGTGTGTGTGTGTGTGTGTGTGTGAAGATCTATATGTCTGAGCATAACACTGGGCACAACTTCTTCCGGCATCCGGACGGAAGTCTGTCCAGACTCCCATCGGGTGATGATTTTCACTCCCCAGGGGCTGCTGCTGTCTTGCTTGCCGGCTGCTGCACCTGTTCCTAGCCACAGAGACACCACGATGGACATGAAGGATTTTCCTTCATAGACTCTGAGGGCTAAAACCAGCCTCACGATTCTGCTGTTCTTTCCACGTCGGTCTGGGTTTACCTTTAGCAAATAATGCCAAGATGTCATGACCTCTTCCACATACCCACCTAGACAGCTGAGTACTTTCTTGAGCACAGTGGAGAGTAATGTAATAATTACAGCCTATCTTTGGACCTCCGCTGTGGCCTGTGTTGACTCTTATCCAGTTCGGGTTTCTTAGGCTTGTTGCTGAGGTGTGGTGCATTCATGGACATGTGTGGGCTTCTTTTTGGGCACAGGATTTGAGGGTTGAGTGGAAAGTCCTCCCCCTGTTGTCCTTGGTGTTTACTTTCCCCTCTTCCCAGCCTCCAAGTGGTGGCAAAGCAAGGCTGCCAAGATCCCGTATCCCACTGGGACTTCACAGTCTTTGTGAGAGGTCTGCGTCTTCACAGGCTCTTCGAGCTTCGGTAGCTAGGTGGAGAAGTCTAAGGGTTTAGATGACCAAATCCAGCTGAATCCTTAGTCATTCCTTCTAATGACTAGTCCACAAAGGTCCATGGAGAGAAGTTAGGTAAAGGGTAAAAAAAAAAAATTAAGGAGAAACAGCTCACTTTGTTTTCTGGAATACTTGAACAAGAATTTACTATCTCCTAATTTCCTTTGCCCTACTTGGATAGATACTATCTTTAGGTGCTTAATTGTTTTCCCCAAAATATAAAGTACACATGCACATAGATACGTAAGGATTGTAGTTTGTATAATGGTATCTTAGCATATATCTAGATTTTTTCTTTTAGCACTGGGGTTGGACCCAGGACCTCATGGTAGGGCAACCGCCCTCCCATGGAACTACATTCCCACCCTTTTCACATTTGTATTTTGAAATAGGTTTTTTTCTAAGTGGCCCAACCTGGATTTGCATTTGCAATCCTACTGGCTCAGCCTCCCATGCCTCTGAGAGTACAGATGTGTACCACAGTACTTGGCTTTTCTAGTTAATCTTGAATCTCAGGCTTTGTTTCCTGAGTCCAACACTCAGTCCAAAATATATGGCCTTTCTCATAGTGCCTGCTGGTTGTCGTTAATGTCCCTGCTAGAGAGTGCCCAGCCGTGTCCTGAGATCAGCCTGTGCACCACTTATTAAGAACTATTTATAGACTTAGGGTTGTATCCACTCCAGAAGGTAGAAATTTTCCCAGTTCTTACACAGATGTTGTGCTGGGTAGCTTTGCATTTATACAAAAGGGAATCACATGACTTTAGAACATGAGTGGACACGAATCATCAGGACGGCCCACCTCCCCATCCGTGCCTTGCGTAAGAGTGGATGAATTGAAACAGACTCAGATGAATTGATATGTTTTCTGAATTTCTATGTTTCCAAAATTCCACTGATTTTCTACAGAGTTTAGAAGGCGGGAGCACAGCTTTGAGTTCTTCTGACACACTTCTATGCACAATTGGCTCCTCTTCTCTTCAGGGAAAATATATCCCCTGGCAAAAGTGTTTCTGTAAGGATCAGTCAGACCCATAAGTTCTAGGACAAATTGACGCCCAGGCACAGGCTCCTGGTTCCTCTTTATCTACATGAAAATGATGTTCAGAATAAGAATGATCAACGCATCACAAATGAATGATACATAATCAGTTTTTAAGCAGGCATTTGGCAGCCACCTGTGATGGGCCATCTCTGAAATCCTGGCAATCTGGAAGGTTTAAGCAAGGAGATCACAGGTTCATAACCAGCCTGGGAAACTTAGCAAAAAAAAAAAAAAATCCTTTTTAAAGGGCAAAGAGATTTAGCTTAGTGCAAAGGCCCTGAGTTCAAATACTAGAGCTGGAAAAAAAGTCAGCCATCTTCCTTAGGCTGTACTTACTGTCAGCGGTTCTATTAGGAATGCTTTCCTGGAGAGAATTATCACAGATGATTTGGGACCTTTACTTAATTAGTTAACCTTTAATTAGAAAATTGACTGTTCTTGGACCTTAATTGATTAGTATCATTATCAAAGTATTTCTGGAAGTATGTTTATGATTTGGTGGAAAACATTGTGTATAGTTTTTGTTAATTATACCATCTTTGTTTACTGAAAAGATCTCCTTTGTTACTTCACTTACTGAACGAAGTAAACTTTTAAGTTGTGTAGAGCTTTTGATTTCTCTAAAAAGTCGTTTGAAAAGAAAAAAAATACTTAAAGTATATGACAGGAAAAAAAAATGGAAGAAAGAGAGGTTTATCATGAGAATTTAACATAAAAAATACATGCCTACCAAGGCACTGCGGCAAAGGAAAAAGTAGTAAGTATTTCTGTCCCTCCTTCCCTACCTCATCTCTCCGCAGACCCTTCCCTCCTCTCCTGGCAAACCCCTGCACAGGAGCATAGTGGGTGAGCCCACCGGACGGATGGGCTGGTTTGGGCCCGAAGAAGGGAGAGCTGTGATCCTGCGGCCCAGAGCACGGCCAGCTCCCGCCGCCCTCTCCTCGTTAGGGCTCCTGTTGTGAGCTCTGCTGAAATGCCCTGCAGGGCTAAGCCTGCAGGACGCATTCCTCTCCTCAGCGAGAGTTAAGGACACGGTGGGGAGCCCTGTCTGGGAGGAGGACGTCCGGAAAGAACGAAGTGGAGTCTGCATGTATTCCGCCCCGTTCTGGGCAGTGGCTAAGCTGCATCAAACACTCAGCCAGGCTGTGTTTGTCAAGCTGTGTGCCGGACTGGGCGCTAAGAGGATTTTCCTGAGGTGGAGTCTTGCGCCTCACCTCTACGTGTCTGTCTGTCTCTTCCCATGTCAGACTAATGTGTCCGTTGGAACATGCTTTCTTCAGCGCTCTGAAGGCATCCAAATAAATACCCAGTGTTTTGGGTGCATTCCCTTCTTTAAACTTCTAAGTAAATTTATGGATTGTTATTAGCATACCCTCACTATAATATTTATATGAGTTCTGTATTAGTATCCCCATTTCAGAGGTAGGAAGTTGGCACAGAGGCAGAGTCAGCCACTGATCCACGTAGACAGAACCAGTATCGGGGCAGAACCAGTATCGGGGCCCAGAGAGTCAGGGCCGAGGGTCAGAGCACGGCTCATGGTGCCGTGACTGTATCCCCTCCAGCACTGCCAGAGAGGGAAGGCCCAGATATCAGACCCCTCCTGCCGTGAAGCCTCAAAAGGAATTTTACAGAGAGTACTACATCTATTAGATTTTGGGGCACTGCTGAACCCCTGGGGAAGAGAAGCCATGCAACCACTGGGGAAGGTCATGTGATAGCTCTGTGTTTAAACAGTGGAGTGGATGGCATGGGAAGTAAAGAAGAAATTAACATTTGGGGACCGTTTAGTTTCCCTCACTTTAGGCAACATGTAGACACTATTTCATCAAGTCTTCCCACCCCTCCTGGAGAGGAGCTATAACTTTCAATTATAAATTGCGATCAGAGATAAGGAGACTTGGATGTGGATTTATAATTCACCCAGGTCTTTAGAACTGTTGAAGAGCTGAGAACCGACCAGCGTCTACCCAGAGGCGATGTGTTGTTGCGTAGTAATGAAGAGAGGAAACTTGAGAAGATAACCATTTGGGGCCTGAATTTCAGCGTTGTGTGGTCTTGTCCTATGGAGAGTCAAGGAACATTCTGAGCTTCCATATTCTCCTCCTCACAGTGGGAATAGTCCAATTTCTTCTGCTTCTGAGAAAGAGAATATTAGTCCCACTGTTTATTTTCTTTGTGAAAGCACTGTATGTGTTTTTAAGAGAGATACAAAGAACAAAAGATCAAAAGCCTTCCAGAATAATAAAGGATACAATTCATTGGAAAATATTTTAAAATTGTTCTGTGAGCATTATTTTGCATGTTAATAGGGCTCAGTGTGATATTTCAGCACTGCATACTATGTGCAGTTTTAATTCGAGGATATCTCCCTCCAGAGGATAAGCACAGAGGACAAGAACCCTGCTGTTCTGGTCTGAAAATAGAAGTCCCTCCAACATTCTTATAATAAAAAGCTTAGCTTTTAAGAAGTACTGGCTGTACTTTGCTTAAAAGTGTATTACCTATTTTATGCTGAGTTTCTGGAGTTCTAATAAGTGCTAGCAATTTCCTCTATGTGAGATCTCTTTCCTCTTCTCCTTGGGGTCTTCTCTGTCTTTTGAGTGTAGCGTGTGCAGTCAGTGTCTGCCCCTGAGCGCCCTGGTCTGAGAGCCTTAGGCTCCCTCAGGTGGGCCGCGTCCTGCCCTGACCTCTTCACCGTGCTGGCGGGCCCTCCCCCTCCCGCCCACAGTAACACGGCGCTCACAGGTGCTGCCAGTCGCTTTGTACAAATTCTCTGGGCCAGTCTCTCCTCTGCCCCATCCTTCTCTTTCTCTATCCTCCTCCCTTTCCCTCCGCCTCCTTCTGTCTCTCTGAAAAGAAGATAGGCAGTAGATGTTAGTTGCTTGTTTTGATTTTAGGGGAAAGGGAGGAAGCATAAGGTGACCAGTGTGTCCGAAGGCCTTCATGTAACTATCTGTATAAAAATAAGTTCAAGCAGCTTTCTTCAGTCAGTTACAGTAGCTTATTGGAGAAACTTTATTCCCCTGTTTTTTCATTTTCACAATTTAGAAAGTAGTTTTGGTTATTTTCTTAAATCTACCTGGGCTAACACATAGAAACATGATAAACAGTTATAACAGCTCTTTGCAAACATAAAATTCAAAGAGAATATTAAGTAAAAGGACTGATTGATATGGAGTTCAGCTTTAAGATTCTTTCATCTACTAAAGCGGGTTTTCTTGGCAGCACAAGCTATAGCTTGAATTTTCAAGAATGTGTTTCTTATATATGTATTGATTGAATTTATTAAAATGCTTTATTACAATATCCATTTGTTTATAAGAAGCCTTCCTCACTTGTCAAATATACATCTCAAGGAAGGCCAGAGATTTAGCTCAGTGGTTCCGCTGCCTGCCTAGCAAGTGCAAGGTCCCTGGTTCCATCCCTAGTAACCACATCCAACAATACCGGGCATGGTGACTCACACCCACCAAGAGTCAGTACCACATATGACAGTGCCAGGCGTGGTGGCTCACACCTGTAATCCAGCACTCGGGAGGCAGAGGCAGGAGGACTGCTGAGTTCCATACTTGCCTGGGCCACATAGTGAGCTCAGGGCCAGCCTGAACTACAAAAGGAGACCCTGTCTCAAAAAAAAAAAAAATCCAAAGACAATTATATAAATGAAAATAGTGCAGAGCTAAAAATGGTACATAGCATTTAAAACATCTTTACTCATTTTTACATACAGAAAAGAATAAAAGGTTGAAGACTTTCTAGGGTGATAAATACCACCATTTGATTTAAATACTCCTTTTAATATGGGAACGTCTGTCTCTGAGTATGTGTGTCAAGGCAGAGAAGAGCTCCTGGCTGTGGTCTGAGTGCCCGCATCCCTCCAGCCGCCTGTGCCAGAGCCTGCAGTGAATACGATGCCACTACGACCGGGTGTGTGGGAGTCTCTAGGTCGGAGGGCTCCGCCCTCATGGGTTAATCAGTCCCCCCAGAAAAAAGCAGTAGAAAGGAGTGTCTGAGTGCTCTTGCTCCTTCCACCTCCTTTCTGTGCAAAGATGCAGCCGAGGGGCGTCTGCAGATCCGGAAGTGAGTCATCTGCAGCCACTGGGTCGGCTGGTGCATAGTGAGTCTCCGTCTCACAAAAACAAAAAATTTTGAAAACGTCCACTGAAGTTGGGTTGTTCCTGTAGGAAACATGGTAGTATTGTCTTATATTCTGACTTTGACTTTTATTTTAAGAAGAAATTTATGCATCTAAAAAGCATGCTGGAAAAAATTCAAAATCCTAGTTTTATTCATAAATCTGTACTATTCTTTGAGGATGTCTAGTTCATAGTTATAACTCAGATGATGTAAGGAATGAGCAGTGATTGGGAAGTGATTCCTCACAATTTTGCTTTTCTTTTTTCTTTTTGTTTTCTTTTCTGTTGAAGAGTTTTACTTTGCAGTTCAGGCTGGCCTTGAATTTGTGATGATCCTCCTGGAACTGGATTTTAGACGTACACCACCATGCCCAGCTCATAGTTCACAACTTTTCTTTGAATAGTAAACTCCTCTGCTATAATCCTAGCACCAGTTTATACACAACCATTTTCAGTTAGGTAGTCAATCTGCAGTTTATAAGAAGATACTATGTATCAAAATGGACCTTCAGGGAATTGTTTGGAGTCCAGAAATAATCATATCAAAGAGTGTTCAACTGGTTAAAACTCAGGTGACCCATAAGAAATGCGTTACATTGATTAATTTGTGAGGTGCATTTGTTAATCTACTTTCAAATAAAAAGTTGGAAAATTGGATAAAAGCTATAAACCTCTTGTTTAGATAAATGTGGCTGTTGTGATACCCTATCTATCTAAAGTATCATAAGTGCCCAGCAGCCAGCTCACAGTTGTTCCGGGACAGACATTAAGGATACCATAGTTAGAGGTTATAAAATTCATATATAATCATAATTCTTTGGTAGGAGATATACTGTATTCTGGTCAAGAGCTTAATAGAAGAGAGGACTCTATTCTGCCCTATAGCCAAAAATGACAGCCCTGGAGGCGTCCTAATTCTAAAACAATCTGTCAGTGCATCAGAATCCACAGTGGGGTGAGGGGCTTTTTATTTTTGGAGGGTTGGGGAGGAAAGCTGACGAGCCAGGATGCCCACCACTCCTGAAAGTCCCCTGGCATTTTACCACATACCTGAGGCTGTCAACTTTCCCATGTTTGCTCCGCGAGGCCTCACCTGCCATTTACCAGGGTCTGAACTCACTGCTTTTAAACCATGGCTCCCTTCATTTCCACTAGACCCAGAGTTCGTTTCTGCTTTTCGGAAGAAACGGCCACGTCTGTTAACAACGGTGAGAAACCACTGAAGCGTGCAGCAGGCTCTGGCACTTCGCTTTCCTCCCTCTGAGGTTCAGTGTAGAAAGGGAGACCGCAGAGGGGAGCCGGTGGGTACCCAAGTGTCCTCGGACGCCTCGGGCAGGGCTGGGTGTCCCGGAAAGTCCATCCCAGCGTCAGGGGTGGGGCTGAAAGAGGCGCAGAGGCGGGCGCAGCTCTCACCGCCAGCTCCAGGACGCAGGGACTGAAGGGACAACACGAGTGGCCGGGGGGACTATAAAGATAGGTATTAGGGGCTGGATATGAGAGGCATATATTAGCACCTTGAAGTGCCTCTACCCCCCAAAATGTGAAGCTGTGGGGGAGGATGGGGAAAGGTGACAGGGCAGGGTAACAAGAATCCGGGTGCACGTACGATCTGCCAGAATGAAGCCCATTGGTCTGTACAACCAGTAAGCAGTGAGCAGGAAAAGTAAAAGAAGGAACAGTCTCACTTGGTGCATGCTGCTTGTGTTTGACGCCTCTTCATCACTGGCAGTCGCTCCCGTTGTGATCTGCTCCAGACTGATTCCCTGAGTAAGAGAAGTGCTAATAACAGGAAAGAGGGAGGGAGGGAAGGAGGGAGGGAAAGAGAAAGGAGGGAAGAAAAGGAAAGAGAAAGGAGGGAGAGAAGAAGGAAAGAAAAAGAAAGAAGGGAAGAAAGAAAGAAAGAAAGAAAGAAAGAAAGAAAGAAAGAAAGAAAGAAAGAAGGAAGGAAGGAAGGAAGGAAGGAAGGAAGGAAGGAAGGAAGGAAGGAAGGAAGGAAGGAAGAAAGAAAGAAAGAAAGAAAGAAAGAAAGAAAGAAAGAAAGAAAGAAAGAAAGAAAATAAAGAAGAAAAAGAGCCAGGCATGGTGGCGCACGCCTGTCATCCCAGCACTCGGGAGGCATAGACAGGGGGATTGCTGAGTTCGAGGCTTGCCTGGGCTACATAGTAAGCTCAGGGCCAGCCTGAACTACAAAGTGAGACCCTGTCTCAAAAAAAAAAAAAGAGAGAGAGAGAAAGAAGAAAGAAAAGAAAGAAGGCAAGCATAGAGAAAATTGTGTTGTTGAGGAAGGAAATGAGGGCAAGTTAGGTCCGGTGCCGTCTCCTCCCATTAATATTGACCTTTGTAATTCAAGGTGATACTTGGTTTGCAAAGAAGGTACTAACCATGTTAGGTATTAGGCAACCATGAACTCCCTAAGATTATCTCACAGATAGCAGAACATCACACACCGTTTACTTTAGAAATCAAGAATTCTAAACCACAATGCTAGGCATGTGGTGACTCACGCCTATAATCCAGAAGTCTGGAGGCAGAGGCAGGAGGATTGCTGAGTTCCAGGCTTGCCTGGGCTACATAGTGAGCTCAGGACCAGCCTGAACTACAAAGCGAGACCCTGTCTCAGAAAGAAAAAAAAAATCCAATGAAAAACTATCTTTAAAATTGTGCTTACGTCTGAGTTTCCCTTCATTCCTGGCTTCCCAGAATGTCTTAAGGTGGAAAACATCAGAATCTGTCAGTACACAAGGGAAGAAATGAGCAGTAGTGTGCTTTGTTGGCTCTGAGAACTCTAAGTGCAAGAACCAGGAAAGCACTGGTGACCTGAAGGGCTGGTGGGAGAGTTCTCTAAGGCAGCTCAATGGCGATGGAGCGCTTCGGTCCAGGCCTTGGGCAGAAGTCCTACTGCACACATGCTCTCAGGCAAACCACAGGCAGGACCTTCAGTGAAGCTGCTCACTGGTAACTCTTGCAAGGTCTCTCTGGGCTACTTTTCTATCTCTGCGACCGGATGGAAGTCTTCAGAGTGCAGAAGCAGAAGCCTTCAGAATCTAGGCTCAAGGTAGATCAGCGGGCTCGGCAGTGAGTGCACTGTCTCTAGTCAAGCTGAGAGAGGCCAGTAAACTCCAGCACCCTCTCTCCTCCCTCTTCCGGTCCTGTTCCCCCCTCTTTCTCCCCCGACTCTGTGTTGCTTCTCACTGTACCATGTTAGTAGGACCGGAGGCACTTACCTTCTTCCTGCCTCCTCCTTTTCCCCCCATGCGTCCTTCACTTCACCCATGCTTGCTCTTTTCTTCCTCCTTCCTTCTCTCCCTTTCTCCCTTTTTCTGCCTCTCCCTCCCTCTCTTTCCTTCCTCTGCAAGGCCTTCTTTCCAGCTTCCACTCATTTTTGTTATTTAATGCAAAGCACTTTTGAATTCTAGCCATCTGTTAATACAAGGCAGTGAAAAATGTTGAAGTCACATCAAATTCCACTTGCTCTGCCAGTTAAAAATACAGATGCTTCCTGTTTTATGCTTTCCTCTCACTTTCTCTGCAGTTTAAACATCAAAATATGTTCCATGATAAAACCCAGCACGTATCTCCTTTCGTCGGGAAGCATATCCCAAACAGTGGGCAGGGTGTGGACACTTCCCCAAGTTCTACTAGAAAAGTTGGATATTGGGGGAGTCACACTTAGGCCCATAATTTTATAGAGCAAGAACATAATTATTCACAACTATCACATTTTATAGATGAAGAAACTGAGATCGCAGGGAGTTGCTGTAATTGTTCTCATATGCGCAGCACGTCAACTTGCCAAAACTTACATCAGTTTATATTTTCAACTCAACATGGTTGGACTCAACTCCTCTCTTTGCTGCCCTCTGCTTGGGGACAGGGGTGTTTTGGCTACTGGGGACAGCCAAGAACTAAAACTCAGTCAATGCTAAATGTGCCAGAGTGAAAACAAACAAACAAAGGAAAAAAAAATACAATGAAGTAGGACTAAGAGTCAAGACAGCTGAGATATGGTCGCAAATCTGTTACTCTTTTTTTTTTTTTTTTTTTTTTTTTTTTTTTTTTTTTTTTTTTTTTTTTTTTTTTTTGCTTTTTGAGACAGGGTCTTGCTTTGTAGTTCAGGCTGGCCCTGAGCTCACTATGGTGCCCAGGCAAGCCTCCGCGAACTCAGCAATCCTCCTGTCCCTGCCTCCCGAGTGCTGGGATGACAGGTGTGAGCTACCACGTCAGGCATTGTGGTATGCGGTGTTGATTGTTGGTGGGCGTGTCTCCATGCCCAGCATTATATGTGGTTACCGCGGATCGAACTCAGGACCTTGTGCTTGCAAGGCAGGCGCTGGAACCACTGAGCTAACCCTCCGGCCCCAAATCTGTTACTCTTTATCTCCAGACCTGGGAATGAGACCTGTACTCTTTGTCAACAAATGGCACTAGGTAAAGTGGTTTCTGAATTTCCTTGTGGCTCTTTGAATCTTGATGATTTTTTTTTTCCCATCACTTTCCTGCTGACTCAGAGTATAACAACTTGGCCAAGATATTAAGTGTCATAAATCTCAGTTTTTCTAAGTGCAAAGGAAAAATAACACAATCTCTTATTTTCCTAGCATATAGACACTAAATGTACTTAGGTTAAAGGAACATTTTTGGAAATCACATTTAGTCTGTCATACTCTTATACTCATAGATATTTAGTTAGTCCCTAAAGCTAGACTAATACAATGACCCTACAGTTTAGGCAACATCCTTGACCCTGTTGTGTTGTAAAACACTATTTATTCTCATCCTCTTTTGTTCCGTTATGTACGTGTTTGTCTATAAAGTAGCCAAGTGCTCTGCCATTGTGTTGTGTTCTCGGCCTCATCGCCTGTTTTGGTATAAGTTTTTATAACTCTGACAGAACTGCCTGTGTTTCTGGTCCTATTCTGGTATCTCCTTTTTCAGTACCTGGCCCCTCACCTATTTTATTAATGTATGATAGAATTTTGCTCAGTGTGTTTTGATTTCTTACTTTCACATTCAGTGATTCAGCAAGTCACTATTGGTATTACTTTCTTGATATCTTTCAAATTTTCAACTTGTCTTCGTCTTTTCCATTGTTTTCTAGCCTGAGCTATCATGACCCCTCATCTGAACACTACTGAGCTCTACAAAGCAGTCCTTGGGGGTTGTCAAATGCCATTTGCCCGCAACGCCTGCTGTCTGAATGCCCCTAATGGTTCAAAATTAAAGGCCAGGAGCCATGGCAGGCCTGGAAGGAGGCAGTTCTGGCTGTGGAGTCGTAGAACATCTTTCTAATCTTGCAGCTCCTCTTCCCCAGCTTCTTCAGTAAACACAGGCTTTGCATCCCACTGGATCCAGTGCTTCCCCAATAGTGAGCTCATTAATAGTTATTCTTCCAATTTCACACAATTACCATGTCCTTGGAGAAGCTGCCTCTGACCTCCTAGGTCAGTTCTGATTATTTTTTTGTGTTGCATATATTTGCTTTCATTGTACTAACCATAGTTGTAATTTTATATTTGCTCATGTGATGCTTTGTAGACTATTTTTGTATCCTCCCCCTAGATTATACATTCTACGGGAACATACCTCTTTTTCTGATACCACTTCCTGTGAATTGTATCATCCTGATACATATTACTTGGACATTAAACTTCTGCTGCATGAATAGTAATGAGAAGAAAGAGCACAATGCCTTGAAGTCAGGGCTGTCTCCCCTGTCCCTTCCCTTATGGGGTTGGAACCATGGGAAGTAAAATGTAGTGTTGAAGAGAAGCAGCCAACGAGCTCTGATATGCCACCTGGGCTAGGAAGTTCAGAGTTTCTTTCTACTGTAGTACACAGTTAATGTGTAAGGTCCAAGACTGCCTTGTATAAAATACCTACTGATCAATAGAATCTCCAGGCATAAATCTCAATATACTACACCAGGAAACATTCCAAAGTCAGTTTAAGGCTTCATTTCTTCATACTTACAGAGAGGAATACCAAGATAAATTTCTAAGTGATATCACTCAGGTAAAAGAGCAACCAGTAAAACTCTAGGTCGCCAGGAAATACTGCCGTGAGGCCCAGTTTGAACTGTACTTTGAAAAGTAGAGCTTAAATGACTAGTACACAGCTTATTTCTTAGAGATTCATTTATTTGCTGGTTGTTCTGAATCGATCCTTCCTCATCCATTCTCCACGCGGGCGGACGCTGACAGGAGCCTCTTCAACACGACTGCCTTGACCTCCATTTTTCCTGTGTTCATATAGAAAGGCGCTGTGAGGGTCTGGGAGTTGAGGGCCCGGTACCTCCGCGTTCACCTTCCCGCTCCCTCCTGCTGGTCACAGCTGGCGGGAGCTGACTCCTTTCTCTGAGCTTCGCAGTTCCTGTGGGGTCTCCTGAGCTTCAGGCGAGGGTCTCAGTGCATCCTCCAGGAGGGACTTGGCTCCGTGGAGCGGTGAGTGCAGGGCACTTACAAAATCTCTTTATACACGCACTTGAAGGTATCTGTTTCTTGCCAAGAATGAAAGATAGAAAATATTTAAACAAAACAGAGCTCTAAGGCTGTCAATGGACATGTTCTCAAGCAAAATATAATTGTATTTTTCTCTTGTTTACTTTCCTGATATTTTTCAAATGTAAAAACTTGCACAGTAACAACACATGCTTTGCTTCAAACTAAATCACAAGACAGGGCTCATTTTAAACTGGCTGCTACAAGCTCACTGGTCGAATTACACATGTTTCTCTAAGTAAAATAGAATAATCAGGCCAAGAGAAAA
This sequence comes from Thryonomys swinderianus, assembly GCA_004025085.1. Taxonomy (NCBI): domain Eukaryota; kingdom Metazoa; phylum Chordata; class Mammalia; order Rodentia; family Thryonomyidae; genus Thryonomys; species Thryonomys swinderianus. The sequence continues at coordinate 68,692 of PVIC010000185.1, forward strand.
TACAACAGCTGCCTCCCACCTCAGGATGAATATATACATACTACACTGAGTGGATCGTCACAGAAAAAAATGTTTAAGAGGTCGGTTCTGTACCCCCGTTTCCTTTCCCAGGTAGAAGCATCATAAATATTCCAGTTACTCGTGACATAAAAGACTTGAAAAAGGAAATGTGAGAAGGTAGTCCTTTGCAAGTGTTGGAAGCTAAAGGCAGAGGAGGGAGGAGGGAGGAGGGAGTGCAATTAGGGCCCAGTGTTTGGGCCTGACTAAAAGCCACGATGTCCCCTCCATTTCAGTGGTTGAATCCATTCCAGGGAGAGAGAGAGAGAGAGCCTTAGTACATGCCCCCTTATGCCCACCATGGGGTGGCAGGGGTCAGTGCTGCCCAGCTAGATTACAGTGCCGTGGTCACCTCCTCACACACATATGCATTGACACCTAACCAACACCCTTCCTTAGAGCCACCTGTGGATTTGAACCAGCTGCTAAAGCCATACTTGATCATCTATTAATCAACATTGTTTATAGCATAGTAAAGTCACGTAGGTAGGATTGTGCAGAATTATGAACTTTGTTTAACTTGTTAAAGTGCATTGATTATCTAATGATACTAAGGCTTTATGTGACATTTGGAGATAGAATTATTTCTTCTCTTGTTAGTCACAGTATTTTTAAAATAAACATTTGGTTGGTAAAATATAGACTATATATGGGAACAATTGGCTACATTATATGATGTCATTTGCCAAAATCTTACATTATTGTAATTAAGAGGTAAATTAATCTCAGAAATCTTATAATATCCCTAGTAATCATAATAGAATAAATGAATCACTCTATTATTAAAATTATTCAAATAACATATTTTTAGTGATCATGTTTTTCATGATGTGTTGGGATGGAATGTGGTAATAAAAAACAGTGACTTAGACTTACACTTCAGGTATTCTGAGCAAGGTTCATTTCTCTTCCATCTTATTACAAAATGTTCTACAAAGTACCTTGGGGCAGATAAATAAGTGTGATTCTGATACAGGAAAAAATATGTTCCTTTCCTTGTAAGGCAGCCTGTAAGAGTCACATGGCAGTAAGTAACAGGTTAAGGAAGGATGGGAGATTCTGGAAGATTCTGGGAGATTCTGGAAGATTCTGGAAGCAGCACACAAATGCCCACAGCAGCTTTTGTTCATGCTTCTACTCACCTCCGTGAGTACACTGTATTCATTTAAAAGCTCAGGAATAAAGCAGATCCATTCAGATGTGAAAATTGAAGGGTAATAATATGAACAGTTCATATTTAATGAGCACTGACTATAGAATGAGGAACTTTCCAAGTGCTTCCCCAGAGGCAGCTCTGACTCCTTCTCACACCATTTGTGAGCTGAGACTTTATCATTATCTTCATTTTTTTGAACAAGGAATCTGAGGGTCCATGATGTAAACAACTTCCACAGTAACAACAGTAGCTACTATGGGGCTAGAGTTTGATTCCAAAGCCCATACCTTTAACCACTGAGTCAAATAAGTCAGCCTCTTTCTGTTCCAGTTACACACACACACACCATCATTATCACCAAACATTTGGAGGTAGAAGGTAGGTCTCTATGTCTTGCTTAGCACTAAGACCATAGTCCTAATGGATTTTAGCTTTATATGCAAGATATTTTAGTGCTATCAGATTTTAACTATAACTAAACTTCTTGTCTTTATATTATTAAAATATGCAAGACTTATTTTTTTTAATTTTATAGATTGCCTCCATTTACAAATCCAAGCTTTGTGAAGATGGATCTTTATCTCCTTTATGACAAATGATTTCTAAATTCTTCCAGGAAAGCCCTAAAAACTTCAGTGAGTCTTGCCAGGCATGGTGGCTCACGCCTATAATCCCTGTTTCTGGGAGGCAGAAACAGGAGGACTGCTGAGTTTGAGGCTTACCTGGGCTACAGAGTGAGCTCAGGGCCAGCCAGAACTACAAAGCGAGACCCTGTCTCAAAAAAAAAAAAAAAGAAAAATCAGTGAGTCTTTATGGACTTGAAGACCTAAGTTTAAGTCAATGGCAGTGCCTCATGACTTAAGGATGTCCCTGGCTTACCTTGAAAATTGATTACATTAAGGGATTGCTTGCTGTACAGATGGAGACAGCTGTGGGTACAAGCAGTGAGAGCTAAAATATGGTAAAGATATTTAAATCTATACCTCCTTTTGCTATTGAGACCAGAGTGATAGTTTTAAAGCATAACCAGAGATGGAAAGTTGTCCAGTCATCTTTGGTTAGTTTTTTAACCATTAATACAAATGTTAGAGTAAATATTCTTTTGTCACCGTATGATCCACTGGACCAGAATTTCCGGAGCTGAGTTTTAATCTAGTTCTCCCCCTCATCCACTCATCACATACTGTTTAATCCCAAAGGTTCAAAAACATTGATACATTTGTAGTCAGATACTTCACATGCCTTGATACCAGTAAGTTACTATATGATTTACTATCCCAAACTTTGAATGAGTAAATAAATAATGGGAAAGCCTTTGGCAAGACTCATTGAGATAGTTGATTAGAAATGGGGAGAAAGCTGTAATATAAGGTAGCAGTATTTTCTAAATAGGTCAGAAGCCTATATGTGTAAGAAAAAAAAGCACTCATAAACCTGAAATTATACAATTAAATAGGGGCTATCTATATATCTATATCTATCTATAATCTATATATATATATCTATATCTATCTATCTATATATATATATATATATATATATATATACACTTTTCAAGCTAAAAAATCACATCAAATAAGAATGTGACACAATACATTTTATCTATGTTCTGGCATTTTGTTTATATGTTAGTACATACAGAGTTAAAAAGAACAGGCCACTGTGGTAAATACTTCCCTCAGTCTAAGTGTTTTATTACAAGAACGCGTATCTGCTTAAACTGCAGCTGAGTTGTTCTTGATTGGATTTTTTTCTCTAAAGGTGACATAGACATCCATTCTTCTCTCGTGCTGGTAAGAAGGTGATGACTCCTTTATCTTCAACACATACCTTCAAGGTTATCTTGATACTGTGCACTCAGTGTACTGTAGGAAGAGTGAACATGGGAGATGTGATCCTCATAAGTGAAATAGGACACACATGTAAATACGTATGGTTTCTCTAGTGTGAGAAATTAAAATTTTAAATGAGGTCCAAAATGCATGATAGGTGTTGTGAGATTGTAAGAAAATGTTCAACGGGGAAAGGAAACGAGGGAGGGCCAGCAGGGGAAAGCAAAGGAGGGGAGGAAAAACTTTGATGGTCAAGGAAAAAATAAGGCTTATGTATGTATAGAATGGAGGGGAGGGAACAGGAAAAATAATCCAGACATATCATGTTATGGTAGAAATTCTTCATGATGAATGTGATTATAAAGTATGACCTAAAATGAAGCAATAAACAATACAGGGGCCGGAGGGTTAGCTCAGTGGTTCCGGCGCCTGCCTTGCAAGCGCAAGGACCTGAGTTCGATCCCTGGTAACCACATATAATGCTGGGCGTGGTGGCTCACGCCTGTCATCCCAGCACTTGGGAGGCAGGGACAGGAGGATTGCTGAGTTCGCGGCGGCCTGCCTGGGCACCACAGTGAGCTCAGGGCCAGCCTGAACTACAAAGCGAGACCCTATCTCCAAAAAAGCAAAAAAAATAAAAATTAAAAAAAAAACAATACAGAATAAAAGGTATGCATGGTCAGATTTAATAGCACACACTTGTAATCCTCGTACTGGAGAAGGTGAGGCAGGAGGATTGCAGGTTTAATGGTAGCCTGGGCAACTTAGCAAGACACAGAGAAGGCAGAGGCAAGAGACACACATGCACTGCCCCCTGCAATGCACATTCCCACACATCCTGGGACTCATCTATCAGTCTCGGTGACAGGACTGGTTCAAAAGATATGCTGCAAAAGATAAAGATAATTCTGGTCGTTACCTTTTTGAACGTGAATCTAAAGTAAAATATGTATGCATCACTGCTTTCAACTTTTCAAAGTGAAGCAAAATTCATGACATATTAATTGAGCTGATCATGAACAAGACTTGTCTCTATAAGCCATACACGTATGCTCAGTAAATTGATATTTTAAGAAACTATGATCTCAGGAAATGCTCTATCCACCGTCATAGAATACTGGCAACCTAATGTGTACCTGAAAGTTGCCACAGTATTGGACAAAAAACAAAAAAGAATAGCTACGTGAGTCATGTCAGTCTTGTGAGAATGTGTTAACGTGTTTCACAGTGGATCTGGTGGTGGTATTTCCCAAGCACAGACAGAAATCTGGCCCAGATACAGAAAATGACATTGTAGTAAATTCTAGCTTATGCTAAAATCATGGTATTTTCAGACTGAAAACATAGAATAACAAACTGTACAAAGAGCATCACTCTGCTTCTGTAGAATTTTTTTAAAAAGACAAAAACTTTCAACAAGGTAAAAATGACAACGAAAGTCCTTGTCACTGGGGGAAATAATTAACAGTTCGTCCCATCTTCAGCAAAACTCGACAGGGATGTAAATTCACGTCTCACACTGTGATTGATCGTGTGTGCCTGGTGAACTGGAGAATGGCTTAGCAAATGGAGGGTTCAGAAATGTGTGGTATCCATGACTGTGTTCGGGGGGATTATAAACTTGAGGGGAAGGAATTTGCTGTGTAGAAATCCGAGCTGTGTGTAATTACTCCCACCTGCTGGGTAGACTCTTTATTACATGGGCATTAAACTCCCATCGAGAGGTGAGGAAGAGGGCGGCATGATCTAACCATACCCAGGGCTTACGGGAATGATCCTCCCTCTACAGTGGCCCTTGACTCTGCTTTGCAACTTTCAAATGTGACGCAACTTACACTGCAAATCGTGCAGTAGTGCATGTCCTGTGAAACTGCAAAGAGGTGCTGAACCAATGGCATGAGACTTGGAAGGACCGGTGGATCCACTCTCTGTACCTAATAGGGGCCCAGCAATTAGAGAAGCAAGAGAGGAGGGGGACATTTGCTGGCTTTTGAACTTCTACTTAAGCAGTTCTACTTAGTAGTAGAACTTTTCCTTAGTCACCAATTTCCCTCAGGCCTTCTTGGTGTACAGAGAACCCTGACTTCAGAGAAGTGAGCTGCAGTTCTGTAGGTATTGCCTTGGTTACTTCTGTTGCTGAAAATACCCAACACCCAAAGTGAAAGGAGGAAAGGGTTATCTGGCTCGCAGGCTGTAGCAGTGTTAGTCTGTAGTTGTCTGGCCCCAAGACACGTAGCGGAGCATTGCAGAAGGGGAAACACTTCACGATGACAGAAGGTAGCAAAGCAACAAGGGACCAGACAGACCTCTTTCTGTCCCTTCTATTGTATCCAGGCTATCAAGTTTGGGGAGATGCCAGACTGATCGGTGGGCTGACGTCGTTTCACCCATCCTTAACCCTGGCACCCTCATCCTTGTGTTGCACCTAAAGCAGTTACACGCTGTAGATTCTGGAAAAGACCCATCTATGAGTGCGTGAGGCGTTGGGCGGCATCTAGGCACACGGAATGACACGTGTCAAGCCTGTATAAAGTATTGTTAAGCCTCAGCCCTACAGTAACTGTTTATGTACTTGGCAGGAAGTGAAAGACTGTGAGCGTGGTTTGGGTTTTACTTCACTCAACACACAGTTTCCTTGTTTTCTACCCAGCCACGGATGTTAAGGATGATTCCAGACATTTAACCTTGTTCTTTTGTCCTGAAGAATTGTTGTCATAGTCTTCAGTTCACAACGAAGGGGGTCGTAGTGTTCTTACATAGAGCTGCTCCTTCTTAATTAGGAACGAAAAGAGCTAACGGAAGTCTCGCTTACTTTCTCATTGCTGGACACAATACGCAAAATGCAAAATTTAAAAGAAGAAAAGTTTGTTCTGCCCCATAGTTTGTACTGGACTCTGTCCCTTGTCAGCTGGCTCCAATGCAAGCTGGCATGACAGAGAGGAGGGAGCTGATGCCAGGTGGTGCAGAGCAGAGAGGGGTCCAGGGAGGATGGAGGGAGACAGCGCGGGCTAATCCCTAGTGGGTATCACGCCCCGTGACCCAGTCCCCCCACCAGAGCCCCACTGTGAGTCCATGGGGAACCTCCAGATGTAACCTTGGCCGCAGAGGAGACTAGAACGTAGGTGTCAAGAGTGGAACTCATTTCAGGACCCTCAACGCTTGACTCCGGCAGTTGCCCAAGTGACAGTTTGAACTGCTTCCTTTCGTGCTAAAACGGCTTTGGGAAACTCCAGTCTTGGCTCTCTGTCCTCTGCCAAAGCGAGGAGAAATCAGGGCCGCACAGAGTTCTTAGCTTCCTGCTTCTCTCGCGGCCTTCAGGCTTCCGTGTCAGTCGCCAGTGTGTGTGCCCGTGTGTGAAGTGTGTAATTTCCTCATTTTTATATTTTCACTTTCCCCTGTCACCATCCCTTTTAATCCTTATTCATTTGGCCTGCTCTTTTATTTCTCTTGATTTTCTTATGCTGTGTCCTTTTCTCTATATACTTTTAATCTGATCTATAGTTATGTCATCAACTGTAAGCCCTGCGGAAAACTCTAGTTTCATCATCTTTATTTGAAAAAGAAATCTCATCAAGGAAGAAGTTGAGTTTAATCACTCATCAATATCTGTCTTGGAATTTGGCAGGTTTCCTGCAAAAAAAAAAAAAAATTATCTTCCTGAAGTCCTCAAATCTTCCTGCCTTCGTGAAGCATACCAGCCAGTAAGCTGCCCCCTAGCATTAGCTTGTAGATCTGGGTTTTCTTTTGCCTCTAGCTCTTCTAGCCAGTGAAAACGGGTATCATAGGCCAGTGCTTCTCACATATTTAGATTTTATATAGCAGTTAAAAATGTAAAGTGATATAAACTGCTTTTTCTTTAAAATTTAATGTTTTTTTCAAAACTATTTTTAAAAACCTAATACTTGTTAAACTTTAGCATTTTTAAACTCCATTGTCACAATTATTTCATTAAAAGGCATATTTGAGAAATTCTAACCATCAACCAACTTTTAGCCAATGGGGAAAAAACACCATTTTACCTTTATTTTCTCCTTTTATCAGAGATTGGATATGGATGTCAACCAGCATTGATCCAACTCTCAGGCACTGGTTCTAATACAATTGTTCCTTTTTTGATATGAGTTGCCTATGTCTCTGGACCAGTTGCCCTCCACTCAGGGTCTGCTACAACCCGTTGCTTTTATGTTGGGGATCACCGTTTATCTCCAGAGTTACAATGTCCCAAAGGGCCCAGTGATGCAGTCTAAGCTTCATTATATAAGCAGAGGGACTTGAAATAAAATGAAGGCTTTGACGCCTCCAAAGACACACTCCCAAACAAGGTCATGGGTTGTAGCCGTACAGTGGCCTGTGCAGGTGGTAGGTAAAGAACAGGGAGACGCTTGCACAGCACGAAGATGAGACACCGTATTCTCCAGTGGGTTTTATCCTGTAAAATAGACAGGTAGCAAATTTACATCATAAGGAAGACACAAGTGAGTGCTAAGAAGAGAAGCAAGAACAGTGCTACTGGAGGGCAGAGGAAAGAGAAAGTCGTTTCACTGGAAGAATCAAGAAGTTTTACATGTAATTATGTGTTCATGTGTTCTCTTGCTCATTGTTTTCTTCGTGGCTGCAGTGCCAGGTCTCTTGGGACATCATGTTTATTACTTGTGTAATAAACATGAGAGTTCAGTCTTTTTCGTGATATTTGTTTAGTACGTGACCCAAGACATCTCCTAAATAACTCTGGAAGTGACCACAGCGTGGGCATGAATGGTGCCAAGAGTCGCCTGTTTCATTCATTGCCTGTAAAGGAAATGAAAGCAAATCGGTTTTCAGATGTGCCAGATGTGTTCCGTGTTCGGTCAGCTCGTTGCTTGTATACATGATCCCAGATGGTCACAGAGACTTATTTCATTTGGAAATAGAATAATTTCATCTCCACTCAGCTTTTCCTTAGACGTCAGTTTTGATGTCACATTTATCAAGACATCTACTTGGAAGTGGACGCCATGCTGTGAAGAACCATCAGAGCCACATGTCATAGCCAGGCGTCAAGTAATGACTTATGCTGGGAAATTGCTTAAAAGCTTGGTTTGATTCATTGTGTTTGCTGTGCTCATGCGCTGCTTATCTGGGAAAGGAAAAGGCAGGAAGGCAGCAATTGGTTGTGGGCTTGTTTCTCTTTCCTGGAAGATGGTGATTATTTGCAGAATTCTAGGGGTGGATAGCTCAGTTCACACGTGGAAACCAAATCTTCTGATACCCTGTGGCCATGGTTCTATTTGTGTATCTCCAGACTGTGGTTGCCAATTGAAATGCAGACATATGCAGAAAAGGCCTCATTGTCAGTCCTTATTTTTGTAATACTATCCTTGGCTGGACAGATTCATTTTTTCCCTCTTCTTCTACTGTCAACACTGTTTCAGCAGTGAGTTGTATCATCTGGTGACATCAGAGGAAGTAAAATTACAAGTGTCAGCTTGGCGGGAACTGCCCACTGAGGTCAAATGTGTGACAGGCTGCGTTCTCCTATCATCTCCATGTTGGGTGATAAAATATCTGCAGTGTGGGAAGCTGGGACAAAGCTCTCTTAATGGCTACACAACTCTGTCTAATTGAGCTGTTGTTGCTCGATATGAAAGGAAAAGCAACCTTGAGGCTCCCGTGGGCCTCCCTGTAGGCAGTGGGAAGGGAGCCCGGAGTCGGTTGCCTGTATCTATAGGTGATAGAGACTTAACTGGTGTGAGAGTCAGAGCCAGTTGCAAATCTGTTAAGTGGATGATGTGTGAAGATCGTGCGCAACTCATAAAATCACCAAAAAACAATTTATGGAGTATCCAGGGAAGACCACCCTCCCCATGGAAATAGACGTTAAACGGTGACTGGGGTACTTGGGAGACCAAATTTCCTTCTTAATTTTCCAGTGAGGTCAACATGCCTCTCGTGCAGTGAGTAAAAGCTGTGCATCAGGGGAAAGTTGGAACCTCTTAAGCTAATGAGTTTGAACTTGGCATGTTTTCTGTTACTATTTTTTAAGTCAGCAATGGTATAAAATGAGCTAATATAGTCATCTAACTATAAGACAAATGAAGATTTTTTGTTGTTGTTTTTTTTAGTTTTTTTGAGACAGGGTCTCACTTTGTAGTTCAGGCTGGCTCTGAGCTCACTATGTAGCCCAGGCAAGCCTTGAACTCAGCAATCCTCCTGCCTCTGCCTCCCGAGTGCTGGGATGACAGGTGTGAGCCACCACACCTGGGAATGAAGATAAATTAAAGTGAGAAACCCCAGCAAGGGAAAGCGAGACAGCTTGTTAAAATGGCAAAGCCCAGCTGGCTCTTGGTCCTCCACTGACAGTAGCGAGTTTGGGATAGAGTACCACTTTGTGCCGTGTGTAAAGCAGAATGTAACGCTGTGGCTTTCAGAATTTCCTTCTGTTTTATTCACTCTATAACCCCAAGGTCTCCAAAAATGACTAACGTACAGCAGACTCTCAGCCAGCATTGACCGTGAGTGCTGGCGTATATATAATCCATCTCAAGGAAAGAAGCTTTGTTTCATGTTTGAGTGGCTCAAAGGTCTTTCAGAAAGAGGAGGGAAAAAAAATCTCTACAAAATAATTCAGTTGATATTCTTTCCAGATCTACCTTTCTTCACGCAGATTTTTCTTTTCCCCTGAGGAGAAAACCACAGGGATTTGTGGCTGCTGCCGTCAATGATAGGTTTGGGCTATGATGAAATGTAGACAATGGTTAAATAGAGTACATGCCTTATAAAATAGAATTTAAAGTAATAGCTCTCAGCAGCAGGCCTTTGACAGGAGCCCATGATGGGAAAATAGAAACTCCACCCTGGCGATGGCAGTTGATACAAATTGAGAAATGAATTGGACGACAAAAGAGGATGAGCCTCCCACACCCTTCAGGGACAAACCCAGTGAGACACACAGAGCTTGGGAGCCTCTCTCTACCTGACTTTCTTTGAAACAGCTGGAAATCAGTAGGGAAATGAAAAAGAAATGGCTTTATTACCTCTGAGCAGCTCCCTCCCCCTGGATCCCCAGCCTTCCAGATGTGCACTGGGACATGCCTTGGGAGTTCCCTTTATCTAGAAATTGCATGTAGAGAACAGAATGAGCCCTGCCCTGTGCACATCCCCGGTGTCAGGCCGCTAATTCCTCATCGCTCTGACAGGTTGCGGAATCTACTGAGCGATGCAACTGAAAAAGATATTAGAGCAGTGCCAGCACTAGGGAAAGGAAAATGGGCCCTGTACTAACGGTGGGATATGCAGATGCCAAATGGGAAAATCAGTCCCAGTGGCCAGATGAAAGGCCAGCAGAATGGTATAAATTCAAGAAATCCAACTTAACCTAAGCTGACTGAGCGGCGACAGGGTGTTAGGGACTGGCTATGTTACTGAGTGGCACAACTCCCCTGTAGGCCCCGAAAGCCTGCAGTCTTTGATGCGTGAGCTCTCAGCGGTATCCCAGGCCACGTGGGTTTGGAGAGGACAACCCTGCAGGGAATGTGCTTTAGATGAAGTTAGTGCTTTCCTTGCAGAATCCTGGAACTGTCGCATGTCTGGAAGGGAGGGTCACTTGGCTAAATCCTGTTGCCGGGAGACTTTTGCACTTGCAGGCCAATCCTTCCGTGTTGGAGGAAGTTTTACAAAGATAATCAATTCTGAGAAAGTGTTCTGTTTCCGAGGAATAGGAAGGGCACTGGTTTACACTTCACTTCCTCGTGGCTCTGCTCAGATCTTACCGTGGCAGCAAGGACTTCCTGGGCAACCCCTCTAAACCCTACTCTGAGACTCCCTCTCCCCTTTGTCTCTAAGAGTGAGTTTTACCGTTGACATCTTCTAAATGTCCTTACATACTTGCTTGTTATCTGTCTCTTGGTTCTGGAATATACACTCCATCAGGACAGGATTTTCTTTCAATATTTTCAACTCTTTTAGAAGTTTTCTTTTGCTGTTATGAATATCTCAGGCTGCAATTTTCTTTTGATTTGACTCACAATTCTGGGGTTTAAGAGCATGGTACCAGCGTTGGGTTGGCTGAAGATGAAGGGATGTGTGTTTTAGGACACCCTGCTTTTTTTGTTTCCTTCTAGAGTCTGCTTGGGTGATTCTCTTCAGATACAAATAACAGTACAATTGGTTTACACAAAACTGGATTTCTAATGATGCTTTTCCTAATGTTATCAGTAAACTAGCATATTAAAGTGGGCAGTGGTAAAACATACAGGCATTTGAGATTTGAGAGGAGGAAGACAGTGACTTCAGAGCATCTGACCCCAAGAAAATACATTCACACATTCCTGACAGTGATTCGCCAGGTTCAAGAATGCTGTCCTTGAGGTTCTAGAAGTTAATGGTTTGATGAAGAGTTGCTTGGCACTGATTAGGGGGAATTAAGTAAATGTTGTTTATTCCCCCAAACTGAAGGGACAATTTGTTGACAAATGTACAGGATTGGAAGACAGCGAAAACTTGATTGCTCTGTATAATTCTAAGGGGTGATTTGCTTCTCCAAATATGAAAGTAGAAACATAACTTTTTCCTTGAAAAGAGATCAGTACAGAAAACAGACCTAAACACTGAGTAACACAAAGGCAAGCTAGGGTCCCTCTGACTGTTCTGTGATAGATTGAATGAGTCCTCCACAAATATATGTTGTAGTTTCATTCCCAGCACCACTGATGCGACCTTCATCCCAGCACCACTGATGGGACCTTCATCCCAGCACCACTGATGCGACCTTCATCCCAGCACCACTGATGCGACCTTCATCCCAGCACCACTGATGCGACCTTCATCCCAGCACCACTGATGCGACCTTCATCCCAGCACCACTGATGCGACCTTCATCCCAGTACCACTGATGTGACCTTAATCCCAGTACCACTGATGCGACCTTATTTGAAGAGTCTTTGGAAGACCTTGGAGCTGAGGCCACCCTGGGATTTGGCGGGTCCGGATGTCCTTACAGAAAGAGGAAGGACAGTGTGAAGACTGGAGGAAGAAAACCCTGTGAAGACAGAGGCAGCAGTGGGATGGCTATGTCTACCAGGGAGGGAGGCCTGGGGCTACGAGGAGCATGAGAGGGTGAGGACAGACCCTCATCTGTGAGCTGCAGAGAGAGTGCGGCTTTGCTAACCCCGTGACTCCCGATGTCCATCCTCTGGAAGTGTTAGACAACACAGTATTCTTCTAAACCAGCAAATCTTTGATTCTGTACTTGTTAAATCAACCCTCATAACGGACTTTACTTCCTAGGCCCACATGGGAAAGAATAGGGAGAATGATAAGTTAAAAGTATTGTAACATATTTTACCTTCTCCTCACTGGAGGTCAGATGTGTGTGCTGATGCTAGCGAAGGGAGCAGGGATTTTGCCTGGTCAGGGAGGAGTAGCAAGAGTCTCAGCAGCGTCCAAGACCAGTTGTCTGTGCTGTACTCCTACCCTCAGATATGCAGAGGAAGCATCCAGGTCAACTGTATCCACACATCTTGACTCTAGAGCCCTTGGTCTTCCAGCAAAACTGACTCCCACAGTATTCTACAATGCACTACTTAAAACTAGTCACATTGAAGAACTCTAAGTACGGGGGAAGGGATTTAGCTCAGTGGTTCCGGTATCTGCCTCACAAGTACAAGGTTCTGAATTCTATCTCCGGTAACCACATACCTCAGTGGCGGAATGGTGTCTCACGCCTGTGTTCCCAGCACTCAGAAGGCAGAGGCAGGAGGATTGCTGTGAGTTCAAGGCTTGCCTGGGCTACATAGTGAGCTCAGGGTTAGCCTGAACTACAAAGTCAAACCCTGTCTCAACAAGAAAAAAATGTAAATTCAGCATTCATTCATAAAAAACAAACAACTACATTTTCATCAGGTTCAGCTAGTTTTATTATAGCCTTCAAAGCATTTAGGAATAGGATGATGGCAAAATAAAAAAGATTCTATGAGCAGTGCAGAAGATGCAGGAGAGCTAGCCTCCAGAAAGTACGATGCCAGAGGCACCTAACAGGCCGCCTGTGGCTTCCAGGCAACACGTCTTGTCACTGTCCCCGGTTGCCTCCTCCTTCCTCTCCGGGGTGACTCGAGCTCACTGCGAGCTGCTGGCCTGCGTCTTGTGCTCCGTGTTCCTCACACCTCTCACACAGTTTCTTCTGGTATCATTTACTCTTGTCAGTCAGTTGATTTTCAGGATTTCCTGGGCATCTATTCTGTTGGGAGTTAGGAAGACAAAGAGATGAGTGGATTGATTTGCATGTAAAAGTTATCCAAAGTCTTATCACTTGTTTGTTGCACTTAAGAGTCAGAAAACAACAGAAAGCAGTATTTTAAAAAATGAAAATGTTTAGTAGATTAACTTAAATATTAAGAAATGGAGGCTTTAAACATCTAAATCCAGCAGCATTAACCATCTGACATGACAAAATTGTGGGACATTTCCACCTGTTCTGTAGGCTGGCTGACTCAAGTGGCTCACTATATGGTTCCGCCCTCTTCTGCTGATTCACTGTGGAGAAGCATATGGTGACTTGTAGAAACTGAGAAAGAAGAGAAAGTAACTGACTTCTGCAAGATTTTGTTTGGTCAGAATCTTAGCCACCTGCTCAGAAATGGGACAAGATACCTGACACGTACAACTTGAAGAAAGGAGAGGTCTGTTCTGGGTCACACTTGCAGTCTGTGGTGGGTTGGTTGTCTCTAAGGCAGAAACAGGATGGCAGAGAGAAGAGCGTCCAACTCATGGAGGCCCCGAAGCAGCGGGCAAGGGCAGGAAAACGCTTTGCCGGGTCAGGGCCTAGAGACCCACTTCCATGCAGGGCCCTCCTTTTAAGAGCACTTTCAGCTGCTGAATTCATCAGTGTAGGAATGAATCCTTAGATGAATGCAACGCCCCCGAGATCCAAACACATTTGGCTTTGGGGGGCATTTTAGATTTAAAATAGAACACATACAGTGGTAGAACTTCCTATCTATGTTCTTCATATAATCCGAAGGTGCCGATCACTATTCAGTGATTATGCAAATAGCACATCTGGCATTTATTTTGACATGTTAAAAGAAACAGAGATGTAGAAACACTGACTGGAAAACATGAATATCTACCAGTAGGGTTTACTCAAAAGAGTAAACTGCATTACAACCTATCTTATTCATCCAGTCATTATACACATATACACTGAGTGTCTGCCACGACCTAGAAACACAATGAGAATGAAAGAGACGCAGCCCCAGAGCTCATGGGCTTTATCTGGAAGGGACACAGACACATAATGGGGGGAAGAAGCACCTCACCCGTAATTGCTGGATGAGAAGGGAACCTCCGGAACTCACGTGTGGGGAGGAAGGGCGGTGTATCCAGCACGGAGTATACGGAAAGAGAAGCAATGAGCCCTGGGAGGAAACTGCATGTGAAGCAGAATCCCAGCAGACGGCGTATCCGCAGAGCTGAAGGTGGCATGGCGTCTTGGGACGAGAGAGAGTGAGAGAGGACTGAGAGGTTCAGCTTGAGATCGAGTCAGAGGTCATGTTAACCATCTTGTGTTTCAGGGTGAGAAGTTCACATCTGCTTCTGAAAGCCATAGAGAACTTAGATCTCAAGCGTAAATTGAAAGACATAACTTTGGCCTTTGCTTGGGAAGCAGACTCAGTGCGCCCAAGGCCGGGGGCCGGGCCCATGGGGAGCCACTGCTGTGCTAGAGGCCAGGCCTAGCCGCTGCTGGTGCTGGAGTGCTATGAGTAGGAGTGGGGATAAATGCATGAGTGAAAGATGTATTGGGGCAGACTAGATGGGACTCTGTGAGCCACAGAATTGGGAGGTGAGGAAGAGGGCGCGATCGGCATGGCTTGCGTGTGACACATACGGAGCCTGTCTCACGGAGAAGAATCTTTACTTGTAGGTTATATTAGAAATTGGCGAATGTAAGGAAGCCGTCAGGATCTCAATTCTTCATACTATGGAGAGGAATTGTACAATTTTCTAGCATTTCAAGTAGAGTTGCGCATTTAGCTTTGAAAGACTCAGCTCATCGCGCAGTTACAATAGGCTCATCCCTCAGTAGAGGGGGTTGTGCAAGAAGGTGGGTGAGCGGCGGGTTCAGGAATGAGCTGCCCTTCTGGGTCGTTTGCTCCGCAGTGGCTCCCGCTGTGCTCCTGGGACTCATGGTCATCAGGAGGGGCAGCTCCCGCCCCCCACAGCTGGAGAAGCAGTGTAGATAACAGCTGTTCCCAATGGCAGAAGTGGACACAAAAGGTGTGGTAGCGTCCTGATCTTTCCGCCATTGAGTGTACCAACATTTTGCACTGAGAGGTCTCGTCCCTAGAGAAACAAATCATTTATTTCTACCACTGAAAGATATCGTTTTGTGTCTATTTGAAAAAAATGACAAACTGTTGAATGCTTGGGACAGGTTAAGCGCTACAGGAGCACTTGATATTGGCCAAAACGGTGTGGTCTCAACAATGGCTCTGACAGCCAACCTTGATGTTCCCTCCTCTCAATCGCTACCGTCCTATCTTACTCTGTTCCCTCTCTCAGATAGCCCTCCTGCCAGCGTAGCTGTGAAGTCCTACTTTGGGCATTTCATTCCAGCATCTTTGAAGTTAATTTTTTCTATATGTTAACTGCAAATCATTGAAGACCAATGTGCAACCAAAAACGTATACACTTAGCACCCACAAAGCTGGCTTCATTGTAAACCACTTGCATTTGACAGTTACAAGAAGAAAGTAAAGGAGAAATCCCTGGAAGGAAGGGTCTGAGGGTCCAGAAGGAGAAGGAGGAAGCTCCGAACACCACAGAGAGCTCTTGATCTTGACGGCTAGGCCACACATTGGGGAAAAACGGGCAGAGGGGTGCCTAGGCTTCTGAGGGCTCCGAGGTAAGGTCTGCAGAAACACCAGGAGTGCCCACCTCTAACAGTAAGCCGTGCCTGGGGAAGCACGTGCTATAGAGTGTCCCAGACAACTCCAAGTGACACAGCTCCCTCACACTTCACGGCGATCTCACTTACGTTGTCATGTGTTAACCCCCGTGAACGCGAGGTGCCGTGAGAGCTCATACAGGGTCCACGTAAGGATCAAAACGCCCCTCTCCAGCAGAAAGAAAGAGACGTGGCCCTGAGCGGAGTGTTTTAGCCTGCAACTTCACAGCTGCTCCTCGCCCGGAACCCCCAGCTGGGCCCTGGGCCGGCTCCTGTGGCCCCTCGAGCCCTTCCCCGGGCCTGTGCAAGCCCCGGAGCGGAGCTCTGGCTGTGCGTCTGCTTTCACTTCTGTCTCTGAGTGCTGCTCCGTTCTTTGTGGAGGACACTGTGAACCCAGGGCGCCTGCAGCTCCGTCCACATTTCTGTCATTTGGACCTGAATGTTCTTCTGTCTTTTTTACTCCTCTCTCTGCTCCCGCTGTCTCCTAAGGCAAACTGGGGGTTTGCCTTGCTGAGTAAACATATCTGCTTCCTTCTCATGCCTTGAGGCTGCACGGCCCCCGTGTGGTTCCTGTTTTTCTCTCTCTTCTCTCTTTCCATGTACTTCGCAGATGCATTTTTCTACCTGCACAACCTGCTCTTTCTTTTACTCTGCCTGGTAAACTACCGGGGCTACAGCTATTCTGGGCTGCGTTGACACCGTTGTCATTCTGGTAATGCCCATCATGTCTTAAATCATGGGAAAAGAAGTAAATCTGGTGGAGTTTTAAAGACATTTAAATATTTAAAAACACTACAGTAATAATTAGTATCTGTGTTAGGGTATTAAATATAACCTAGCAGCAGAGTCAATGAGCATTGTTTCTGATTTCTGTTGGGGAGAAAGTGCCATAAGTACTACTAATATTTTGTTTCATTTGAAATTATTTAATTGTGAATTGAGAAATTTATATATTTACCTTGTGCATGATGTTTTGGCATCCATAGCATTTGCACACATGTTGTGTAATGGCTAAGTGAAGCTAACCAATATTTGTAGTATATCACATACTTTTGCTGCAAGTACTTCCAAGCTGCTCTTCCAGCAGTTTTTAAGTACACAATAAGTTGATGTTTAATGAGTCACCATGTTGTGAAACAGATCTCCTGAGTTTATCCTTTGCATCTGAGATTTTGTGTTCTTTGATCCACTTCTTTGCTGTTTCCCCCAACCCTACATCCCCAGTAACCATCACGCTGCTCTCTACTTCTGTGAGTTCAACGTTTTTATCTTCTTTTATGGAATATTCCACTCACAAGTAAGGTTGTGTGTGGTATTTGTCTTTCTGTGCCTGGCCTATTTCACTTCGCCTAGTGATAGTGTGACATCGCTAAGGTTTGCTACCTAAAGTCAGAGCAAATGCCAAGTTCAGATAAAGTTCAGGGGAAAGACATGTGTGACCACTTTCCTCCCAGCCAAATTCGTGGGTCCCCTGTGTTGTATCTGCACATGAGGGTGAGTCTGGACCCTGTTTGTAGTCCCTTGGATTTTAAGCTCAAATGAAATTTTCATCTCCTCTGTGAAATATTCCTTAAATTCACTAAGTCCCTTTATCTGTCATGTTCCTATAATGCCTTGCTCATCTTCTTTTATGGAATATTCTTTATTATTATCATTAATTTTTCTGTGTCTCTCTCCTTTTTGTACATATCTTCATGTTTTATTCTCTTTTATGCCTTTGGCATCCAGGACAGTGCCTGGCTTATCATAGTCCCTCAGCAAAGGTTTGTTTGATGAGTGAATTAAGACCCTGCACAGCGGGCCGGAGGGTTAGCTCAGTGGTTCCGGCACCTGCCTCGCAAGCGCAAGGTCCTGAGTTCGATCCCTGGTAACCACATATAATGCTGGGTGTGGAGACACGCCCACCAACAATCAACACCGCATGCCACAATGGCGGGCGTGGTGGCTCACGCCTGTAATCCCAGCACTCGGGAGGCAGAGACAAGAGGATTGCTGAGTTCACGGCGGCTTGCCTGGGCACCATAGTGAGCTCAGGGCCAGCCTGAACTACAAAGCGAGACCCTGTCTCAAAAAAAAAAAAAAAGACCCTGCACAGCTTCTGGTAAGTCTTCCCTGGTTGCCAGTGATAAAAGGACCTGCACTCAATGTGTTCATTTCCTCCGGGCACAGTGTCCAAGCTCTGACCCTTCCTGCGAGGTGTCCTTCCGGCGGTGACTTCTCAGCGCACTGGCGCCCTTTTACAGCCTTGGTGCACACTGGAGCTTTTCTGGGGTCATACCTACTAGTCTGCAACTGAATAGTCCAAGTATTTTAATACTTTTATAAGAACAAAAATGGAAAAAAATAATTGCACTATTGGATAGAAACGTAGTTTAAAGATTACCAGCAAAGAAATAAGTGTTTCTATTTATAACATAAAATATCTGATGATGGACTGTCTTGTTGTTTACTAGACAATTATTCTGAAAAATGTGCTGAGAGATTTTAAATGATGGTAGCCATTAATAAACAACATGCCTACAGAAAAGAATTTCAATTAGCCTAAATATACTAATTTACCAGTAAGCAGCAGGAATTAGCTAGTATTTAAGTGTAGATTTTTATTTTTAATTGCCCACTTCAGTTCTACATAAGGGCAGCTGTCTCATATCAGCTGAATCTTGCTAGAACAAGGCTTCAGCTGCTGGCACAAAGAGGAGGTTAGCACGGCCTCACAAGTTCTAATAGTGATCATAGAGGGTCAGAAAAACCCCATGAATATGAGTCCGAAGAGCTGAAGCCAGTGGGAAGTTATCCATGAGCCCAGTTTATTGGGGGGGGGGTCGGTGTACGGAAAGCTGGTGTGGTCAATCTAGAAGCTGTCTAGCTTGGTCTCTCTCTCAAAATCTCTTTCTTACACCTTTTTCTCTTTCTCCCTATGTTGATTTGGGACTAATTTTTAAAAGGTTTCAAAATTCTTCTACTTATATATTTTACTTAGTGTGACATTTATAAAAAGTGTGAATATTAGCCTACAGTATCTTTTTATGTGAAAAACAAGAAAATAATATAAATAATAGCCAAAGTAAGTCATATCTACTACCCTTTTAAAAATTTCAAAGTTCAATGCCGGACGTGGTGGCTCACGCCTGTAATCCCAGCACTCGGGAGGCAGAGACAGGAGGATTGCTGAGTTCGCGGCGGCTTGCCTGGGCACCATAGTGAGCTCAGGGCCAGCCTGAACTACAACACGAGACCCTGTCTCAAAAAAGCAAAAAAAAAAAAAAAAAAAAAAAAAATTCAAAGTTCTACCCCCTTCTTTAAAATGTATAACAATTTAATGGGAGGAGAAAAATTAGAATGAAAAACTATGAGGCTAAATGAGATCAAATAAGTATGAAATGGTTGGGAGGGAATTGTACTAATTATTATTTTTCTTTTTCTGTGATGGCTACGTTTCTCATTTAAGAGAGGCCAGCTAGAACCCTGTTCAGTTTAAGGAGACCACGAAAGGACAGATTTTCATTGGGATCTGCGAACAGGGGAGCCATGATGACCAGTATGGTTTCCTCTTTCCACTGACTGCTCTTTTGAACTAAAGAAAGGGTTTCGGTTAAAAACCCAGGCTGAGATGCGTGGGCTTTGAGAGCCACAGGGCCGGGCTTCGCGGCCTCGCCTCCTGTCACACAGGGCTTCCGCACGCTGCCCAGGTCCGGGCTCGGGTCACCTCTACCTCTCTGCCCCCTTCTATCCCTCTCTCGTCTCTGGATCTCAACAGACAATGTATTCCAATTTTTATTTTCTTCCTTTTTTTTTTCTTTATTCCAGCCCTGCAGCTATGCCCAAGGCAAAATGCTGCAGGGATTAGAAAGATGAAGCAGCTAAGTCAAATCGATAGTGACAGCCAGTGAGCGCATATAAATTTCAACAAGCTAATGTGCAGCATTGTCTCTTGAGCCTCCCATCGACATTAACATCACTGAACTTCCTGGTTTAAGGTTCTCACACATAACTAACCAAGTGCCGGCCACTCCTAGCCTTTGGGTTAATAAATTCGCTCATTATTAATCTCAACTTAGTAGACTCAAGTACATTGCAGTTTGGGGTAGGAGTGTCCATCCTACCAGGAGTTCATCAGCTAGAGAGGACAGAACATTTCTCCCCTTCTCATTCACCACACGGGGGCTGAGCCTCTCTTCACCCCTGTGCACCATGTGGATAACGTGTCTAGAGGAAGTGGCTGGGAACTGACGGTCCTCGACAGGAAGCAGCCTCGCTCAATTTTTCTCTCCTCTCTGGCCACTCAGTTATTTCCTTTAAACCTTCTGTTGTACTGGTTGCGTTGATTCAGAAAATGATTTTCTTACCCACATAAGATGTATAATTTAGAATGTGGGTCCACCCCCAGCCTAGCGTGTTAACCTGAGACAGGAATGCTGGGAAAAGACACAGACTCCTGCTCACAGTTCGTTATTACAGGAGTAGCAGTGATACAGAATAAGCATTTTGGCGACTTCTTAAAACTCAGCTGCCAAGGGACAGAAGAAAGATCACCAAGTAGTACCACACAGGTTAGGAAAGCCAATCTTAGGATACATGTTCTTTTCCTAGGAGTGAAGATAATAGGTCATCTTCCAGTGGATGATTATTATATATATATTTTTGAAACTATATCCCAGAACAAAGTTATTAGATATTCTGTTGCTAAGATGTGCACAAAATATGAGATGCAACATAGAATTGACTTTCTATTATTATGGATTTCTTAGAAAATGTTAACTTGTTTTCTGTGTTGGTAATAATGGTACATTGTGAAACATCATTATGGTTTGTATCATGCTAAACCTTTCCCATACTAGAAGTATTTATTTAGCTTCCATAGCAAAATACACGTTTCAGTTCGGCTGTCAACCTATTTTGAGCAGCCGTGTTCCATCATAAATTAATTATTTTTTTGTGAACACTACACATGTTCAGCTGGGCAGGAAGGGGCTGGAGAAGAGAGAGGAGAGCTCGTGTCACCCTAGAACATAGCGTTCCTTGTTCTTTCTCTTGGACTTTGTTGCCCATTTTCTTGGTGTTGGTCAGGAGCCAAGAAGGAGAGCCAAGGAAGGTGGGGAGGACTTCAGACCCGGAAGCAGAAGAGACTCAAGGGAGCTCCCAAGGCTGGAGTTGTTGAACCTAATGAGACCTGTCCTGGGGCGCAGCGCCAGGAGCCAGGCCGGCCATGGAATGTGCCAGATGCGATCCCACTTCCGGTCGTTTGTGCCATAGCAGGAAGTGAACCAGGGCTCATTCTCTCACTATGTTCAAACTTCTTCAGATGTCAACTTATCATTCTCCTACCTTGATTTGCAGTTACCTACCTACACACATACACACACACACACATAGACAAACACAACACACATATGCCAGTGGAACACTGAATACACTTTATCTTGGTTTAATCTTCCAGTATAACATGTGGCTAGATCAGTACCCAGTTCATAAACAAATACTTTAATGAATATTTGCTGACAAATGAAGGAATGTTGGCATACTCATTTTTGTTGTTACTTGCTTTATTTCTAGGATGACAGGCTTACTCACTGGAGATACCATTTCACAGAGGCAAAGCCTGGGTTGGACCCTTTATTTGTTGGTGTTAGATAATAATAAATGAAAGAAGCATAGTATCAGTGACCCTGTTGATGGTGATAACAAATTGCATTGATATAGTGCTTTTCTTCTTCTTCCTTTATTCGCTATGTGGAATTCCCCTCAGTGTCACTGTGATGAATTGTCCCCATTCCTCCTAGGCAAATGGCTATTCCATCTTAATGCAGGCTTTTAGAAATGAAAAACAATGACTACTATGGTCAACTTTTAATTATCTACACTAATGGGGTACTGATGCTATAGAAATAATCTCTCAACCATTTACATTTGACTATGGGATGCAAGAGGGGCTGGTATTCAGAAGAAGAATGTGAAAACATCAGAAACATCATGGCATCATAGAGGCAGCTCTGGTCTTGATGTAGGGAAATGAGCATGGAAGATGGTTCTGTTTTCCATGCTTAATTGTGTGCCTCCAAAAGATACATTGCTATCAAAGGCCCCAGCACTTGAAAATATGACCTCGTTGAGAAAAGCTTTCTCGGTGAGAGTGGTCAAGTCAAAATGAGAGTGTTTGGTAGGGCCTAACATCTTTATAAAAAGGGGAAATTTAGATCCAGAGACAGACATGCACACCAGAAAAAGATCATGTGAAAACTGGAATTATTTTGTCATAGACCAAGAAATTGCAAGACACTAGGAAATAGACCTGAAGCAGACTTTCCTGGGTGTCTGAGGGGAAGCAGGCACGTGGACACCTCAGTCTTGGACTTCTAGCCTCTGGCAAACCTTGACAACAAATGTCTGTTGTATAAGCCACCTCATTTATGAGTATTTGTTCTGACAGCCCTAGGAAGCTATTACATTTGGTGACTCACCATTTTGTGTTCATTTAGAATGCAGTTCCTTCACCACCGGCAAGATTCTGTGTCCACATCTCTAAATAGAAACCAGGATCTCTCGCTGCATTATGAAGACTTAAAACTCTTTGATGAAATCCTTTGATTTAAAATCTCTATCAGTTCTCCTCTCTGTCAGTTCTTCAGTAACCCTACCCAATCTTTGTCTTCCAAATCAGAAACATCTCACACATAATCTGCAAA
This sequence comes from Thryonomys swinderianus, assembly GCA_004025085.1. Classification (NCBI taxonomy): domain Eukaryota; kingdom Metazoa; phylum Chordata; class Mammalia; order Rodentia; family Thryonomyidae; genus Thryonomys; species Thryonomys swinderianus. The sequence goes on from PVIC010000185.1 coordinate 91,342, forward strand.
GCTGATGAAATGAGTATAGAAATTGCTTCACTAAACTTTGAGAGTTTATAATTTATCCTTTTTTGAGGAACTCACAGTTTTAAATTTTTACATAAAAAAATAGCAAGAAAGAATGTCAGGTCTGGTTGTGTTCACCTATAATCACAGAAGTCTTGTCATGCTGAAACAGGAGAATCACAAATTCTAGCCCAGTCTGGGTAACTTAGTTACTTAGTGATACCCTATCTTCAAATATAAATAAATGAGTGAATGGATGGATGGATGGATGGATGGATGGATGGATGGATGGATGAATTGGCATGTAGCTCAATGCTGAGTCCTGAGATCAGTCCTAGTACTATACTGTCTCTCTCCCTCCCTTCTTCCCTCTGTCTCTGTGTCTCTCTCTGATCCCATATTAGGATAATTGAGCTCTCATATCTGTCTCCCTCCACACTGTCCACCTTTGCTGCATCCAGTCCCATCCTATTCTCATGGACTGTTAGGAGAGCAAACAAACAGGCCCCAGGCCATGGCGTGGTAATTACAGCTCGGCATGCACGTGAGGATTAGAAAGAAGATGTGACACATTCCAAGGACTATGGCATTGAAACTCCCACTGATTGTTCTTCATTGCTTCATTTCATATTGGAAGTAAATGCAGGTGGTAGGCGTGGTCTGTAAGACCAACAGAAAACATCAAAGTACATTTTAATTTGGGAAATAGCTTTCGAAGAACCACTTCCTTTGGGATTTTCCCTTAACCAGACTTCTCTAAGAGATAATTTCCAACAGATGACTGTCACAAATATGGAAATTATTCTCCTAAAGAAATTTATACCTATATCAAGATTTTTTTTACATAAAAACTGTTTCCAAATGTTCTGAGAAAGTCTTCAGCTTCTCAGTCATGATATTATAGCTCATTACTAGAAGGCTAGGCTTACCTAGTTATGTTACTTAATAATATTTAAGGAAAAGTAGTCATCACCCAAACTATGGTCAATAGCACCTTCAGTAACACTTCAGATGTGCTGTACCCGGGTTGTCTGGCATGGACACCATAGGTAGGCATCAAAAGAGCATGAGCATTAATATACAGTCTATATTAAAGCCTATGAATTTTGGCTGTTAGTCACAGCCCATTTATATCTGGCATAATTCTCTATTCAGCTTACTAATTTATATTACAATTCAGCAGAATAGAATAGGAATTACAAAATCTATTATCAAAAGTGAAAGAATAAAAAGACATAGCAATATCAGGCTATTAAGTGTGCACACAAATACCTTACAGAAGCAAGGTTAGCTCTGAGTGTAGCACTGACAGACTGTAGCCGTTGATGGCTGCAGTTGTGCCCCTGACGTCCTAGGACTGACACTGACCACTGGGTTTTAGAAGTTAGAGAATTATATAATATATTTGAGGATAATGTTCCACGAAAGTGGTTGGTAAGTTAAGAGGGTAAAAAGGCTCAAATGTGTAGCTTAGTGGTAGAGCACTTGCCTAGCAGATATGAGGCCTCGGGTTTGATCACTAGCACTGCAAAAAAAATCACACATTTCCACAGGCACACACACACACACACACACACGGGAGTAAATTGGAGTATCTTGAATATGGAAGGTATTACTCCTGGGCAAGGCCGCAGGAGGCTGCGTCGCTATGGTGATGCTACCTGCTGTTCTTCAGGACCATCAAGGCAAGAGTGGGTGTCGGTGTCCTGTGTGCATGGGTGATGTGGGAGTAGCTGGCTGTGCCCATACTTGCAGTTCAGGAGACACAGTCTTGTGTGTCTTGCACTGGGTGTGCACTGGCCAGCTCTGCGATGACTGAGGTGAGCTTGCTGGTGGGATCAGCACCCAGCCTGGAGCGATCGTGGCAGGAGGGCAGAGGCAGCGGTGTGGCCTGTGTGCGGTGACAGATGGGAGAATGGGCTGCAGGCAAAGTGCGCACAGCCTCTCTCTGTAATATTTGACATATTCATAGGAGGCTTCTTACTTTGTAGCATACTATTCTGTGCTTTTTTTGTGTACTTGCTCTAGTAAGTTTTTTAGAATGAGATGTCTAGATTGTATTTCTAAAGCTGGTTTTCTACCAGGAATTTTATCATTTAATTCTTATTATGAGAAAAGATTCTGGTTATCTACAGATACACTGTTTAAGGCCAACTCAAAGACTGAGCGCAGCCTCTCATTCATACCTACGTGCTTGCCTGGGCGCGCTGGGTGCTTCCAACATTACCTGACTGCAAGAGGAATCCGTTTCTTTACTTAGAGAGTGAGAGCTTGGATCTGATTATCCAAATGGTTCCTTCCACTTTCAGAAATATCTGCTTTCACATGATTTGCCAAAAGTCACACAACCATAAACATCTGGGATACATACATTGTTGGCTTATTCTCTAACTTTGGACCCTTCATTTAAGCTAAACGAACTGAAAATGGGGACTGGTCCAGAATGAAGGCATAGGAGACTTCTTTCCTCCTATCTGATGCTCCATAAATTAAACTGTTCTATTTCCTTTGGTTCTTTGCTTCCACCACATATTTTGAACTTGCATTGTCTTCTGACATTTTAAGCAAAAGGTTGCAGATGAATGTCCTAATGGTTGGCCATGTCACAGGGGAAGGTCCTCACCTTGCCACAGCCCGGGAACATTTCCCCTATATTCTGAGATTGGAAAACACACACGCGTGCACGTGCACACACACAGGCCCACCATCCACGCCATCCAGGGTTCTCCGGAGGGTGAAGGAGTATTCTTGGGCCAAATATTCCATGAGGATCTGTAAAACGTTTTGGTAGGATGAACAGCACTCCTATTTATGGTCTTGGCAGGACCACTGCTTGATCATTCCGTACTTGATGAAGGGCATTGTATTTTAATCAAGATAACTAAGCCATCCTCAGGATGATATCTGATGCAGCAATTGCTGAAAATGTCATGTTTCACAATGGATCTTTCTCCAAAAATTAAAAATTTAGAGGAAGTTGCAGTAAGCAATACAGTGTATTCATTTTCTTCTTGAAGTGTTACTTTTTGCAAAAGTTATGTCTTTGATGCTAATACAAATTTGCTACTTGATATTATAAACAATGTTCTAATTAGTTAAGTCACTTGAAATTAGTTCTTAAAAGAGCTCTTATTTTTAAACCCATATCCTTTCCAATAAACCATATTTCCATCCTAAATAAAGAATACAAATTTGAAATAATATTCTCTTACTATTTCTGACAGTTTGTCTGTGTCATCTCATCTAATTCTTCTTTAAAAAGCTAACTTCTTCTATCTTTTCAGCATTACTTCTTTGCTTATGTTTGCTGTTTACATTGTAGTAACTACCAAAATAATTGTTCTTTGGCAAGCTAATAAACTACAACCACATCTCCTACCTTGAATAATCCTCTTAATAATTGCTGTAGATTTTTATGTTTCATTCTCTATAAACCTGTTAGAATTTTCCTACTTTTTTCCATTTTCTTTGTGACATGCCTATTAATAGAGCTAATCTGGTTTCATTTTGGTTTTCATGGCTAGGTTTTTTTCTCTGATCTCCCTGGGGCCCTTCATCTTCTGCTTTTACTTCAGACAGATACTTTCCTTATCTGTCATCTTGAGACCTCATTTCACAGCTCTGTTTGCCAGACTGCATGCCTCCTCTTCCATGTTTTTCTCTCTACATTTTTCTCTAGCTCCCAAATAAGTACACAAAACAAATATATTTTTAGACTCTGCTTTTCTGCTTTCACACTTGATGGATATTTGAACGAAATGTAAAATATCAATAGAAAGCCACCTCCCTACAGAAATTTGTAGACTTTATTGGCTTTTTCTTTTACTGTTATGTTTGACAAATTTAAAGACATTTTTAGTCTTCTGTGGTTTTTTTCTTTCTGACAACTATTTGCATGTTCTTTTATGGCAAGTGTTCTGAAATTCAATAGTGATACTTCTCTTGTTCTTTCAGTGTTCTAAGTGTTTAGTGCATACACTAGGAAATTTCCTTCCCATATTTCTTTGACAATTTTCTCCACTTCATTTTCTAATATTTTCACCTTAACTTTCTGAGATTCTTCTGAGTTTGCCGTTGGATCTTCTGAACTGTTATCTGCTGTATTTGTCTAAAATGTACTTTTTGTAAACTATTTCAACTATTTTATTGCTTCCCTTGATATTTTCCTTCAGACATCTATTTTGCAAGACTACTTTCTGTTGTCCTCTATACATGTTGTGTAACACACTGTTCTTGTTTCAGAGCTTGTATCTTCTTTTTTATTTTGTAGGTTTCTTGTTTTTATTTTCTCTGATTTATATGTTGTCTTAATTTTCTCTATTACTTTTCCTTGTTTTTTTTTTTTTTTTTTTTTTAGTCTATCTCTTTGTCTCTCAATGGAAGGTTTTCAAAATTCACTGGTGATTTCAACTGCCAACTTATATATAAGAACAAAGTATGAAATAGCATGTTGGAACCTTAATGTGCATAACAAAACTAGTTAGCGCCTTTCTATCAATGTAATTTCCAGAGGTTAGTGCCTGCCATATTGCTGCAAAACCAGCCTAATTCCAAGTTACCTGAGTGTTGTTAGGTTGGTCCCAGGCATCCTCGAAATGGACTCTGTCGGTCCACTTCGGCGTTCCAAGTCCTACTAAATACCATCCATTACATTCCACCTTGTCTCTACCCCTTGTTGCTACCGCTTGCACCTCCCAAACCTATTGTATGATACTTGGTGTTTTGTGGAATCAGTTTTGTCACAGTTGAACATCTAGTCTCTCATGGGCTCACGGAGGGCGAAGATAATACAGCCTACTTGCCTCTGGGGTGACGGAGCAGACCCAGGACATCTGACTGTCATTGTTGCATATTTACAGATACTTCATTCATTCCATTCCTAAAACTCACACCTCCAGAGAATTCAGTGAATTCTTTCTTGAACATTTTTTTGGGCAAACTTGTGAGTCCTGTCTACTTGCACCTGTCACTGGCATCCAACTTCCTGTTTCGTCTACTCTAATTCCTCAGCTGCCTTTCAGCCAGCCTTCACACTGTCTTGAGAACAATTACTACAATTCTGTCCCTTGTCTCTTTTTTGTTCTTATGAGTTTCTAATCACTTTAGTCCTAATGAAATAAGTAAGAGAACGTGGTCAGTGTAACATTACAACTGGAATCCTGCCTGAATTACTATCTCACTTTGTTTCCAGTTTCTGAAATTGTAGCTTTCGACATATAGAATAATTTCTTATGAAAAATTAGAATACATTTGTGTTCCCTAGACAATTCCCTGGAAGTTGAGTCAAAAGTGTTTGATAATCATTTATTCCTACGTTCTCCTTGATACCTAAATTCTGTCCCAAGCCTGTGATTTTACCACCTTGAATTAAATGTAAGGAGAAACTTACTTTTCACATCAATTGGTTGAGTTATGTTATGAGAGACAGTGTCTCCTGGATGTCCTTTTTAACTCTTAAAATTGGAGTCTTGATACTTACCTGGCAGGGGAGATACCATGATCATGAAGGCGGTTTTCCCAGGGCGGGGCTTATCCATTGCACTCGGGATGTGCTGACCCCTGCGATTTCCCCAAACGTGGGAAACTCGACTGCATAATTTGTGGTAGTGGGGGACTGTGTCCATGCTTTCCCCTGGCTCCTAGAGGTTCTATAAAGGCAGATGGCCTGTTAAAAAAAAATTGGAGTCTTGGGCTGGAGATTTAGCTCAGTGGTTCCAGCGCCTGCTTCACAAGCACAAGGTCCTGAGTTCAATCTCCAGTAACCACATACCATGCTGGGCTTGGTGACTCACGCCCACCAGCCATCAATAGCACATACCACAATGCCAAGCGTGATGGCTCACACCTGTAATCCCAGCACTCAGGAGGCAGAGGCAGGAGGATTGCTGAGTTCGAGGTTTGCCTGAGCTACATAGTGAGCTCAGGGCTAGCCTGAACTACAAAGCGAGACCTTGTCTCAAAAAAAAAAAAAAATTGGAGTCTTGTCTATGGCATTATAAGTAGTACAAGGGAAAAAAATGCTTTGCTGACCATAAAATAGGCCATAGATAGACCATAGAAAATAATGCTATATGAATCTGTCAAATTTGTCAAGCTCAACTGCTATACTCATCATCCAGATGCTTGTGATATGGCTTGTGCCATCAGTGGAGGGGGCCTGAAGAAGTCCACGTGCCTTTCACAGGCACAGCTGATTGTTTTAGTCTTGCTAAAGCTTCAGATTGCCTGATGAGAAACACTGATAGCATGTCTTCAGAAACTTCTCATGTGAAAACTGTCCTATTTGAAAGGAAATGTACTTGCTGTATATTCATCAACTTACTAGTTTCTTGTAACCGTGGCCGTGAAGAATGAGAAAAATCCAATCAGCAGGACTCAAAGCTTCCATCAGATCATTCTTTTTGTTTTATTTGTATTTGGATATGGAACATCAGTGTAAACTCATCCTCGCCTTAGTTACTTTTCTTACTGCCGAGACAGAGGTTTCAGACCGTGGTGCACTGGCGCCAAGGCAGGCTGGCTTCCTGGGGGAGAAACGGTTCATGGCAGCAGACAGAGAAAGCAAGTGAGGGGCCTTGCTGGTGCATTTCTGCATCCTTTATCTTCTTTGGACTCCCCGGGGCAGGTTGAGCCCCACCCCTAATCCTAGTGCCCTTGAGCCCATCCCCAGAGTCACGCACTCCAGATCAGCCGCCTCTGAGAGCCCCCTCTGTGACGCCCGAGGCTTTGAGGGACATCCAAACACAGCCATCTGGTCTCTGTCCATGTTTCCACATCGCAGTGAAAAAACAGCTTGAGGGCATTCGGCGTACTTCAGACTTCTCGTTAATAATCCAAAATGTCTCCTGAAAGCCTCAGATGGTCAGTCTTTTTAAAGCACCTGTGACTCTGAAGTTACACGTGGTGGTGTGGCTCTGTGTAACTCATACAGGCATAGGCTTGCGTCGTTGTCCCTGGCTCTGTCCTTGGCTGTGTGTCCCCCCTGGCATCATGGACGGACCATGCGCGGGTGCTCTTGCAGTGCCCTGAGCCAGCCTGCTCTCCCAGAAAACTACAGTGAAGCAAGGACAGGCGTTAGACCCTAAAACTGGCAAGCACACATAGGCAGAAAGAGAAAAAGGGAATTTTTATATATCAGGCACAATTTTAGTAAATCTTTACTTTTTCCTGTTTCATTCATCCTACATTCACTCATGCAGTAAGTGTTAACTGTGAGTCCACTGCAGCCCAGATGTGTGTCCGTGAACGAGAAGGGAAGCAGGGAAGGGGAATCATTTCTGTCCCGGCCCTACATTCGTGTGCCTGGGAGCCTGGAAGAGTTGTTAGCGCCGCCTGACCAAGTATCCAGGGCTGTCTCGGGTCGGGTGGGAGCTCGTTCTGAAAGGTACATCGGGCAGTATGTGCACTTGCCTTTGTGTCTGCAAAGACTTAGCTCCTACTTGGCTCAGGATAACAAAGATTTGGGCAAAGCAGTAATGTGATCTGCTTTCTCTTTTTAAAACATTCCCCCTAATTATTGCCTCACTGACATATATGGTTTGACATGGATTATCATTTTGCCTAATTTGTGGGTCAGCATTGATCCATGACAAGCAAAAAGTCAGATGACTCCAGTGACAAACGAAGGGTCACGTTCTCTGCCAGAGAAAGCTCATGCTAGCCAGAGGCCAGCCGGAGGAACTTCCAGTCCTGACACCGTGAGAACAACTCCAGCATCTCTCGTTTGCAAGTTGGCAGTGGTCGTGTCTTTATGATGAATTATGAGAAACAGAAGCTGCAAAAATGTCCGGTCAAGTGCCTTGGCTATTAGAGAGCATTCGGTGAATGGTAAGGATAAATAAACTTAGAGCCATTAAAATACATTATGACTCCAGTAAAAATTTTAGATCACCTTGGTGATATTTCTGCCTTTGCTGCTGCTTCTTTGGCCATTTTAGCTCATGCAAATTCAAAAATCACCTGAAATTCTCATTCAGAAATTATAGTGTCCAATGCTGGGAAGCATGTTTTAAATTATTTTCTTAATCTGAAATGTGTTCAGAATTACTTCTAGAAGGACTATCATCAAATTGTTACTTCTCTATGGAAACAAATGTAAAAACAAATACAAAACAGTAATACATTGCTTACAGTGTATAAATACGGAACTCGTAAATGATTTTTAAACTCCACTTTGAAAAGAATTTATCACTTGAAAAGGCATACATTATAGATTGTTAAGGAAAGAAACACATTATTCTGAGTAGCCTACATATTGATAAGTAAAAGAAAACACACTTAACTATCAACAAGAATCATCATCATGTTATAATCAAAAGTCATTGTATAAAAGTTTCAGAAATATTCCTTCACTGATTGTATATTACTTATATAATCAAAAAATGGCAGAGTTGCATTGTTTAAAGAACTTCACCTAATAAAGAAACCATAGCTTTATATTTAGGTTCTTTTACTCTGTGGTTCTCTAACTGTCTGTGATTACCACCCAGGAAGCAGAACTGTGATTTGATGATGATAACGACAAAATTTTTCAAACAAATATTAGATAAAGATATACCAATGAGCTTTGAACATGAGAAATGAAGGGCAGGAATGTTCGCCCACATCTTGTCGTTTTGCTGTGTCAAAATGGCAAAAACCAGCATAAATTCAGTTCCGTTATGAGTGGGCGAAGACTCAGAGTCCTGTTTGCCTTCCCTTGCTGCTTATAGTAATCAGACATAGGCTTGGTCCTTGGTGGTACAAGTCACCCTTTTCGCTTGACCTGAGAAAGCAGGAGGAGCCGTGACTGGCGGGTGCTAAAAGGAGAGCAGGGGCCCAGCCTCTCCTCATCGGTGCTGCCATAACCGGTGCCAAGGTTTTGAGAAAGATACAAGAATACAGAATACACGGATTCAGTCTAAGGCAGAGCATGGTAACTAAAAGTGGTTTCAAAATAATTAGAACCCGTTGTTTTACAAGGCGAGAGAAAGCTCTGTGCGGCCTATCTCTTGTCAGCAGTGTTTGCAATCATGTATAAGCCTCCGCCCTGTTTTGGAAGGCTGTTCCACCCCTGCTGGGACCCTTCCTGCTTTAGTGGCTGTTGCGAAACTCTCTGAAGGGAAGTTATGAAAGCGATACACAATTACATTGAATGTTTTTCATTGAAACATATGTTTAAGTGTTACATCAAAACACACACATATACATATTTCCGGGTACTATGTGTTTCCATATATGTAAACATCGTATAATGTATAAATCACAATAAACACATCTCTCCTTCTATATCTGTCATTTCTTTATGGCAAGAACATTCGCCGTCCTTTCTTGTAGCCTTATTACACTGGCAGTCCATTACCATGATCTGTAGTCAGCCTCCCAGGTGGCAGCCCCTAGACCTGGTCTCTGCTCTCCGTAGCATTATTCATGGCCCTTCCCCATCGCCCCAGCACGCTCTGGTACCCAGGACTCCAGTCTCCTTTTCTATGAGATCATTGGAATGGGCAAGCATTTTATTTTTTGGATAAGACCTCAAAGGACAGGAAACAAAGACTAAAGTTGGCAAGTGGGATCACATCACATTAAAAGCTCCTGTGCGGCAAAGGAAACAATCCACAGAGTAGAAAGAACAAGCAGAACAAGAGAAAATCTTGGCCAACATCCGTCTGACAAGACCGCAGCATCCAGAAGGCATAAGGATCTCTAAAAAGTCAGTAGCAAACAAAAATATCAAATATTAATTAGATATCTGTTGGGTAAAAATGAGGGGATGTGCCTATGAAAGAAGAAAATGAAAATTATTGGGGATGAAATGTCCCTGTAAATTAATTACATTAAAAAGGTCTGTTTTTTAAAGCTGTAGATCTGCTCACTGCCTAAAAAAAAGTCTCCTGTCTCTTTCTTGCTCTCGCTGTCTATATCAGCAAACTTTTGCCTTCGCAGTGGCCCCTTGATATTTCTATTATTATTTAGGAATTATTATCCTGATTCTTGTGAAAAGCAACTCTGCGTTACTCAAACAACTGGATGCAGAATTGTACTGTACGCCATGCATAAGAACTGTTTCAGGGGTCTCTTCAGCCCTCTAAATACCACGGTTTTCCCCTCTTTTATTCTTAATAGAAGTAGATGCCAGCGGTATGAAAAATGATGCTCGCTTCTCACAATAAATTTTTATCACACTGTTTAGAGTTAGAGAGCCACTAAAACATGATTGATTGTGTCTGAGGTGTGATATTACAGGTAATTTTAAAGGTTGCCTTCCAACATAATGCAGTACTAATATAATTGTAAAAGATGGGAGAAAAAGCAAAATACCTAACTACAGATTTTCAAAAGTATTTAGCTGCCATGGCCTAATGTATCTTATCCTTTCCTCCTGTAAATTTGGCTCCTTTGGATGCATTAAAGCTTCTTCCGTCCTCCTCTGTCAGGCGTGTCTGTGTAGTCACAAGCCTCTGCTATCTTTTGGCCAGTTCAGTTTAGCTAATCTTTATGAATGAAATGTCATTAACTAGCAAAACTATGGAAACATCATATTAGCACACAGAGAGTCTTCTCTAGTGCCAGTTTGTGACTTCCATCTCATAACAGATTTTTTTGAAAAAATCCTATTAGAAAAAAAAGAAAGAAAGCCTGAGTTAAAAAACTATCTGACTGACTCAGCACAACAGGGAATGGTTTATAGGCCAATCATTCATGGTGAATAGGATCTTAGGAATGAGAAACTCACTTCTCAAGCCCATTAGAATAATAATTTTTTACTCCTCATACCGTTGCTAAAGTGTTCTACTTAAGTATAACACGTTCAATAGCAGGAATTCTCATTCCCTGTATGAGGAGGAAAATCATGCCTATTTGGCTGCACAGTACCAGGCTCTGGTGCTATGGGATCAAGAGCTGACCTAATGAGAAGACAAACAGATGGTTTAGGAAATGAGGCACAATTTTTCACACAATGGCTAATTCACAACAAAAGAAACTAGGTCTCTGCCTAATGTCTGTATGTGCTCATCAAATAATTTTTAAATGACCCTGTTTGGTTCAGTTTAACTATAGATGAATCAATTAAGAAATCATTTTTCACCTATCACTTGATAGAATAAAATTGCTTAGTTTAATTGAATTTGTAAGGAAATGTGTCTTCAAATATTAGTGGTGGGACTGTAAAGTGGTTTAGGTTCTTTGTAATGGCCATGTGAAAATACAGTATTCTAATTAAAAATCTAGATAAATAGATGCTTGTTGCAATATCATTTATAATAAACTGGAAAGAGTTTCTACTAAAACTTGGAACAACTATATGTATAAGGGGGATTAAATACATGAGAAGTAAAATAAGTAGAAAAATATGTGTAACTTTAACCTGAGAAAATTTTAATATATTACAAATATTTGGGGAAATATGAATAGCTCCCAAAATAAATGATGATTATTTATGAAGTATCTTTGATAAATTATTTTTCTTTTAAAGAAATGTTTAAGTTTTATTAGTGCATGTTTGCAGTACACTGTGATTACACTCAGAATGAGGAATTGCTACATGCACATAATACATTTCAGTTCCCCAAACCCTTCTCTTCTACCCCACCTTTGCCATTGGCAGATTTTATCATACAAGTCCTTATAAACTTAATTAGCATACATACAGGTTAACAACCCGACTAACAAGTCAGAAAACATAAAACACATAAGGTAATTATACTAAATCAAGGTGCATTGTTACATACAGGTTTGATCATAATAACTACTTTATCTTTTTTTCCTATGAGCTATCTTTCTATTTTGCACTTTAATTGTATGTTAAGTTTCTCATATAAGGGAAAATATGTAATATTTAAGCTTGTGTGTCTGATTGACTTCTCTTAGCATTATGGTCTCATGGCGCATCCATTTTCCTACAGATGTTGCAAGCTCATCCTTCTTCTGGCAGACTAGTACTCTGTGAAAATATACGTAGCTTCCATATTTTCTTTACCCATTCATCTGGTGATGGACATACAGGCTGTGTTCAAGATGTAGCTATTATGAATGGCAGTGTTATAGTCATGGGTACGCACAGCTCACTCTGCTATGATGTCTTTTACTCTTTTGGAAAGATACTTAGTGAGTAAAAACCTTTCTATTTGTAGCTTTTGAGGAATCTCCAGACCGATTCCCATAGTGGTTGTACCAGTTATGCGTGCACAAACAATGCAGAAGGGTTCTTTGTCCTATAGCTTTGCTCGCGTTTGTTCTTGGTTGATATCTTGATAATAGGCATCCCTTCCGGAGTGAGATGGAATCTCAGTGTTGTTTTAACATTTGATATTCCAAATATTTTCTCGACTTGACTGTTATCTTTTAATCTTGGTTATACTTTCTTTCATCAAACAGCAGGTTTTAATTTTTACAGAGACAGTTGCCTGTCTTTGCATGTCATTTACAGTCTCTGAGCTGTGCTTTGCCTTAGGAGATAGTTTCTCCTGTTATCTCCAAGAGCATTAAAATACTGTTCTCTCTTAAAACTTTTAATAAACTTTATTTGCTACAGTTATCTGCTTTAGCCATTTTTATATTTATAGCTGTGTCTTCCAAACAATGTCATATATAGATTTAAGTTAATTTTCTCCCACATGGACACATAATTATAGACACTGTATTTAGTAAGTATTTTACCCACCCCCTTCTCATGAGACTCATGGCCTCTGTTGGGACGCAGTGAAATTGCAACATTGTTAAATAAGTATCTCTAGAAGTAGATTTTCTGGATTTGATCCCAGATCTTCCTCTCAAAAGATTGTTTTTTAACCTCTTTTTTTCTACTGAGTTTATGGTCATAAAATGGGAGAAATTGCTCCGTTTAACAAATTATACCATACGAGGATTACATAAGAAAATACTTATACTTGAAATGATTTTAGACATTTCAAGAGCACTAAGTTCTTCATAAATTTTACAGCTTCGTGTGTATCTCAGGTCTGCATCTGGATTGTTTCTAAAGTCACTATCAAATAGAATTTTCTGTGCTATTCAGTTTGAATGTTACTAGCCTCAACATACACTTAAAATGTAGCGGGAATAAACAGATGGCCTTTCCTTCTGAAATAAATACCGCTTGACAAAACTAGGAAAATGTGGTTATCTATGGAAGTCATCAGTTCTAATTGTTTTTAAATATATGTGTCGTGATGTAGGAATTTGCACCTAAGTTAGTTGGTTGGCAACGTAATTCTTTTATCTACCATCAGAAAAAAAATATAGAAAATGTTAGCCATGTGACTAAACACTATAGTTGGCCCCGAAGACAGATCCTTTTTCATCTTTGTATGATAGTTTTATTAACATTGGGCTCATTGAAAAGAAAAACAAAAAAAGAAATGTACCCTCAGGTTTTAGAGATTAAGAAAATATTTGTTAACAAAGGCATTTCCAATTACTACCAAAAATACCATCCTTTCTGTGGCTGTCATCCCTTTGCAGTTTCTAGAATTAAGCAGTATTTGTAGATCTCTTTTCTGTGTGAGTTTATAAGCACAAAGTTCCCTTCTCTCTTCATGTGCACCTGGGCCTATTTGTGGGGCTCTCAGGGTGGGATTGAAACTCTGGTGAGGGCTGGGGATTTAGCTAAAGTGGTACCGCGCCAACCTTGGATGCACAAGGGCCCGAGTTCAATCCCTGGTACTGCCAAAAAAAAAAAAAAAAAAGAAACTCTGGTGAATGGTGGTATATTTCACCATTAAAAGAATCTTGATATATGTTCCCCACTTTTCTTTTGGGAAACAGTTGCCCCGAAGGAAGTTCCTGCCCTTTGGTGATTGTAGCTTATTCTTGGAATTATATCTGGGTTGCATGAAGGCAGTGATGAGATTCTATGAAGGTGTTTCTAACTAGTGAGTTTCTGGCATCTCTGAAATTGTCTGTTTCATTCTCTGGTAAGATCAGCATTCATAAACTGCTCTTAGCCTAAGGGATTTTTCCGCTTGCTTCAGATCTGAGCTTTACCCCCAACTGCTCTCGGTTTTCTTTGTTGCGGGTGTGCATCGAGGCCTCCGTAGGTCACCGAGAAACAGGACAGCCGGTTTCACCTTGAAGAAGCCGGTGAAGGCTGGTTGGGGAGCAGAGAGGGGACTCCTCCCGGGTCTGCCCCGGCGCTGAGGCCGCAGGGCCGCTCTGCAAACGCGTCTGCGGTTCTGCCCGGGCCCCGGGGACGGTGAGGACCTGACACGTTTTCTCACTTGACCTCACGTGGTGGGTTACGTTTGTCACTTCAGTGACTAACGAAAGTGAAAATCAGGATTACTTTTTAACATTTCTTATTTTTGCCACATGCATTTAGCTTGCTTTGAAGCTGTGCTCAGGAGTCTTGAAATGTAAATGAGGGAAACCCCAGGTTATAAAGCATCTGCTTCTGCAGACAGACAGGTTTTCAATCCTTGTTACCTTAGCAACATCTGCCCTTGTGTTCCCGTGCCACCTTGACAGCCTGCATAATGTAAGTGGAGAGGAAGGCCGGAGAATAAAAGGAAAGGGGTGCAAACGTAGGTTTGCCCGCTGCTTAGTGGCTTGAGATGCTTCTGATAATGCCCTGCAGTAAAAACGGAAACCTCATTCCCACAAATAAAAGAATTCAGAGAGAGAGAGAGAGAGAGAGAGACCGATGGAAAGGGGCAGGGGAGAGGGATATCAGAATGAGCTGGGCCTGAGAGCAGAGAGTTTCCAAAAATATCCTTCTCACCAGCAGCGCTGCAGCCGTGGCGCTGAGGCTCAGAAAGGCGAAGCCGCCCGCTGCAGTGTTCCCCTGGAAACCCCACAGCGCCCCCACGCCCCCTCGGCCGGCCGTGACGTCACCGCTGCCGGCTGGGAGGGAATCCCGCGGCCTGCGTCCCTCGGGTGGAGCCAATCCGGGTCGCTCCTGGGTGCTGGAAACCTACGGCTTTCATCCGGGAAGCATCGCCAAGGCGACACGCAGTTCACCGTAGTCCACAAAGCACAGTTCCTAACAGATTCGAAAACCGATTTAAAAAAAAAAAATGAGAATTATCTGTAAAAGAGGGCTCGCTGTCAGGGGCAGCTGGCAGACAGTCCTCTCACGAGCTTTAGCCTACACTCTATGGATGCGTGAGAAAAGAAATGATTGTTTTAGCCACTTTAAAAAATAAAGGTAACGAATATTTCTTCTCTTCTATTGTCATTGTATTGTTGCTTCTGTAGAAAATTGGGCTAGTGTCTCAGAGGAGCTGGGGTTACCCGGAACGTGGAGACGGGCGGTGTGAGCTGCCAGGCGTCTTGTCCTCGGGTGGGCACTGGGCATGCTTTGCCCTCTGGGTGCACAGTGGCAAATGGAAGCTGCTGCTTCTCTGTTCTACGGGTTGACGTCCCGGTGGATCCTAAAGTACGGACAGAGAGCTGTCGTTAGAAGACTGCTTTGCCTCCGAATGGGATTTAAGCACTTGCCTAAAATCTTTGGCTATAAAAACAAACAACAGACAAAGCAAGTGTTCGTAGTTTGGGGTGAGCGAACAGAAATAGATATTCTTGGACATTTTATCCTCTACAGACTGTAATTACAGATTTGCTGTTGTATCGAGACCGTAAACCATAGTGAAAACAGCATGTATCAGTATCAGGGAATAAATTAATCTCTTCTTTTCTCTGGGGGAAAAGGGAAGTTGTGATTATAGCATATATTGATTGCTACTGATTATGAAATATTCATCATTTTCTTGTTGAGTCATTGTAGACTAAGTGTTAAGCTCAGGGATCTATTGTGTTGGTGTTGCTCAGAAAAACTTGTGGTTTTTTTTGAAACGCTAGTCTGAAAGAAAAAAATTGAGTATGTATTTTAATTTTTTGTGCTCTTCTGTCCATTGTTTTGTGTTTTGTTTATATTTAAGTGGTTGTGATTTCGCATTTATTACTCTTCACTATCTTTGTCTCATTCAAGTCTTTGTTACCAAAAATACATTTGTCTTTTTTCTCATTCACTAAGCATTCCTCTCACAGTGAAGTTAGGTTGTCTGTAGAGAAACACACACACACACACACACACACACACAATACACTTCCCAAGACACAGCAAAGATATGTATAAGTGTAGTACATGTAAATCAGAATTTTCACCTAAGATACTTCTGGAAGTAAAGGCCAGTACTGTTTGATTTCACATTTTTACAAAGTGCTCACCATAGGCTAAAATATAAAAATAAAGACGATAACAAGAGTGGATTCTCAGAGAGCCGTTTAAGGGTTCAGTCCCTTGATTTCTTCACTCCCTGTGTTGCCCCCTCTGATTGACACTGAGGAAGAATTATTGCAAGAGTTGGGATTTGTAAAATTCAGTGTGACTGTTAAATTTTCCATGCGTAAGGTTTAATTTTTGGATCAAATCTTGCAAACGATTAACCTTTAATCCAGATAGAGTAGAGAAATCTCTGCAGCCACACCCAGGGCAACTCCAGCTTCTTCAGTGCTCTTCAGCCTGGCAGGCAGTCCAGAGCTTTTGTCTTTTCGAACCTGTGATGGTACCATCAACTGTGCAGGTTTTATTTTTCTTCTCTCTACCCCGTCACTGAGGCCCTTACACCCTCGGAGTCCCTGGAATCATCCTTAGGTGGCAGACGCCACCCTCTGAAGGGTACTCCTGTCATAATCAAGGGGATGTAAAATCCCAGGGCCTTCACACGCCTGCCTGAAATGAGCAGATTCTATTTCCATTTGCTGGACACCACACCGAGCATGCGTGCAGTCTTCCTCACCTGGAAACAGCTTATGTTCCAGGTTTCCAGCATCATTCACAGAAGGAAAACATTCATGCTCTCTCAAAGAGGGGAGGCTTTGCATTCGGAGAGTACTGTGGTCACCTGGTTTCCTTTACTTCACATATCAGGTAGAGAGAAGGAGGTGGAATGACACAGCATACATCTGTTTTGCTAAAGAAACTAGTAAAGCAGAAACATGACTAGGAAAGACCTGATGATTCCAGAAAAAGTAAACACATTTATGATTAATAAAGGGATGTTTTAATGATAAATTTTTCTTTACTTTAAAATTAGAACTTTCCTCTAACCAGAAATTGTACTCTGAACTTTAATAGTATGAAATAGCTTGGTTGTTGTGTTGGTTACATTACAAAGATATAACACTTTACTGTAATTCAGTCTAAATCTTGGAAAAATGGAAACCTACGTTTTCATGTCTTAGAGCAGATATTTCTAGGGGATGAAGTTCAGTGGAAGAATATAATTTGCTAATTCTGTGACCTTGGGTGAGTCACTTAACCTCCCTGATCATTTCCTTTTTTGTTGTGAAAAAAGAGACAGTATACTTGCTTTTTCTGTCCAAATTTTGGTGAGATTAAAGGGGCCAGTAGATGTGAATGGGCCTCGGTAAAGGGGGTACGTATCTGATCCCTGGCTATGTATTTTTGCACCGTCCGACCAGCTCCAGCTGGCCTGTCCTTGTCCTTGTCCGCTCGTGTGATCATGATGCCCTCTAGTGACTGCTCTTCGTAGAAACTGCAGGGACCTTGGAAGCCTTGAAAGGCAGAGAAGAAAAATTAACGGGCTTAGAGAAGAAAGAGGAAACTCATAGCTACAATAATAAAAATAATAATAATAATAATTAATAATGATGTGTAAATGCCAACCAAAGCTGCATGAAAAATACGAAACAGTGCAGTACGAATAAGAGGACATAGTGCCCAAGGTGGGAGAGAGGGAGGAGACCAGAGAGACGGAGAGGAAGAGCAGACGCTGGGAAGCCTCCAGGGCCTGTGAAGCAGGAAATGAGGCTCTGTGCCCAGCTTTCCTCCTGACCA
The DNA here is from genome assembly GCA_004025085.1 of Thryonomys swinderianus. Taxonomy (NCBI): domain Eukaryota; kingdom Metazoa; phylum Chordata; class Mammalia; order Rodentia; family Thryonomyidae; genus Thryonomys; species Thryonomys swinderianus. The sequence continues at coordinate 109,118 of PVIC010000185.1, forward strand.
GCAGTGGATCCTAAGCTCTGGCCCCCGTGAGCAGCCCCAGGAAATCCTGCTTCCAGGATTTCTGTGCAGTGAGACGGCTGAAGTGAAGATTCCCCAAAGGTCCTTGCTCGGGGACTCATAATAAAGTGAGAGAAAATTAGAGCCATTAAATAGGAAGAAGAAGGAAACCTGAGAGCAAAGTGATGCCAGGTCTGCCGGTCTTCTCTCTCTGTCTCAAGCAGCGTCAGTATTGCAGGATCCTGACGCTACTCGGGTGGCCGGACGCCGGCCCTCCTGCAGAGACTGGCCCCTTGTCACTGCGGTCGGCAGAGCGTGTGTCCCGCAGTGCGGTGAGCTCCTCCTGAAGTTACGGCCTGTGCGAGATGACGTCCTCTTAGACCCAAAGCCCAGGAGCGTCCCTGGCCCCATGTCTAAACAGTTCCTGCTCTTTGCATTTAATCTCTCTTTACTTAGTACTATCTGAGCATCAAGTGACCTTCCAGTGGGTGGCCCCTTAAGACCAACGTCTCCTTTCAGATGAGAGAGGATACCATCCTGCGAGGATACCATCCTTCCCTGAATCAGCGGGGTGTCATAGAAATGTCATCAGAGTCCACAGGCACAGTATAATTACAGTGATAGTACGAGCAGACATTACTCTGTCTTTGCTCCCTCTAAACAGAGACATCACCTATTGCCAGGTATTGGGAATCTTCCTAAAAACAGAACGATGAGTCACTGGAAGGAGCCTTGTGTGAGGTTTTCATTCCATGGACGTTTACCAATTGCTATTGATGCACAATATTCTCAGTGTATCTAATCTTCACCCAGAAAGTGTGGATTCATTCATTTATTTGCCTGTGTGCAATATTTACAATTAGCAGGCACTACGTTAATCCCAGATTACACTGATATGTAAACCCTGGTGTTTCTAAGAATCGCAGCAAAGATAACACAGGGGTATCTCTTTAAACTCTAAACTATAACAACGTGAGATGCTCTGTAATCCTAAAACAATGTGCACCAATAGAGATTTGTCCAACCATAAGTGGCATTTAACATTGAGCGTTATCTTTGGGACCAGTGATCCATGGAAGTATTGGAAATGACATCAGCCACTAAGTGTTTTCCTCCGGTGAAATCCAAAGCCTTTGGGTGAAGCCAAAGAGTTTTCCCGTAACAGACAAAGCTGTTATTACAGGCAGCTGGCGGCTCTTCACTTGAATATTTCCAATGCCTTTCTCGGCTACCAGCTTCTCGGCACCTTCCTGCTCAGAAAGGAAGGGGAAAGAACTCTGCCCTCTGTCCGCTGTCCCGCCAGCCGCCCTGGGCTCCTGCCACGCCTCCGCTCCCTGGGAATTCTGAAACTATTTCACAGGGCCACCAGGTGGCAGTTGGGGCCAGTGATTTGAGGCTGTTCCTGTCTACATTGTTGGGGAAGACCAGGGAGTCTTGAAAGGCCAAGCGGCCGAGAATGGAGAACTCCCGAAGCACATGCAGGTGCCAGGCCGTACGCTGTTTGTTTCACATGTTGGTAGCATTTCTTACACATATCCTTTAGGCAGACGAAGACAAACAAACATGGTCATAATGAGTTTCCCCTCATGCTGAGAAGCTAGAAAAGGCCACTGTGTGAGTCTGGCCTCAGATCTTGGCACGCTCCAGGGCAGCGTCTGAAACCCAAGACCAGGGAATCTAGGCTGTGATAGTAAAATGATTTTTCAAGGCCCTTTGTTTGGAAGTACACTTTAAATGTCTTTTTAGGTGTCCCCACCTCATGATCCTCCTTCCTCATACTTTGTCATTTATCTAAATTTGTGGTTTATTTTTCATCTGTAGTGTAATGTTCACATTAGCTTTCAGGTTCTACCATTTTACTTTTCTCTAATACACCTTTTTTTTTTTTTTTTTTGAGACAGGGTCTTGCTTTGTAGTTCAGGCTGGCCCTGAGCTCATTATGTAGATCAGGCAAGCCTTGAACTCAGCAATCCTCCTGTCTCTGCCTCCCAAGTGCTGGGATTATAGGCATGAGCCACCAAGCCTGGTATTGTTGTATACAGCTACCAGGGATCAAACCAGGAACCTTGTGCTTGCTAGGCAGGTGCTAGAACCACTGAGCTAAATCTCTAGCCCCTCTCAAATACATTTTTAAAAAGTAGTTGTGCGAATCTGTTCGGAATCCTTGTTGTGCTGCAGATTGAAGATTTAGCTCTGATTTCTTTGCACTTTACATTAGAGAATCTGCATACTGAGTTTGGCTGAAGCAAAATAAGGGTACGTTTGATTTCTTACTCTTTTTTTCATTAAGAACTGCTAAATATCAGACCTTTGGTTTTTTTCTCTTGGAATTTCTAGTTCTTAGTGTGAAACCAGATAAAGTAATTATTTTCCTTCAGTCAAAGAGCACTACCACAATTTTAAATTGAGAGCACCTATTACTCAAATTTGGCTTGAATATGTGCCACCAAGATGAATTAACTCTCTTCTGGATGTCTCTAATGGCTGAATGCGTATGTGTATTTGATGGACACTTTGGATAACTACTCTTCCTAGTTTGCGCCTACTTTATTTCAGTATGTTTCAAAGTAATGTTAGAATATTCTTTGAAGACTTGTCTTTTAGTGGCATTTGATGTTACCAGGTAGATAAAATGAGAACTGATTTCTGAATCTGCCACTTGTGGATATTTTAAAAAAAAATGCCAATTCACTTCAGGAAACTCTTACAGATAACAATATGGAAGTTTTTCTTATCCCAAGTGATACCAAGCGCTTCCCAGTGTTGGCCCATCTCTTTTTTCCCGGGACTTAGGACTGTAGCTTCTCTGATGAGAGTATTGCAGAAAAGCAGCGATGATCCTGAGGAAGTGATGCTGCAGGTCACTGACTGACCTCTCTGTCAAAGTGGCAAGTTGTTTTGGCTTCACAATAAATGCAAAAAGAAGCCCATACGCACAGAACAAAAACCCGGTAACTAGAAGGCCGATTTCCGCGTGCTGTGTCCTTAGATTCCCACAGCAGGATTTGACGAGTCCCACAAGTGGCCATGCAGCAACCCCCGTTCACCTGGCCGCGTGACTTAAACATACTTACTTGAGAAAAATGAGATTCCGGGGAAAATGTCGGAATGGGAGCAGTGTTACTGTCCGCACTTGTGGGCATTTCTGTCAAGGTCTGTTATTTCCTTTCTCCTCTTACCCTGGTGTTTTCTGGAACTGAGTCATTTAGACAAATGACACACATTTCATGAATTCCAACTGTGGGAGTGCTGAGCCCTCGGGATTGTGCTACCCAGAGCTGGGCTTCCCAGAGCTGGGCTCACACTTCAGAGTCTCCTGGCGTGTTCCAAGTTGTGCAGAAGTGCTTGGTTCATTCATTAGTCAAATACTAACACATTTATAGCAACAAATTGCATTAGAAGCATTCTTTCTTCATGAACGCATTTGTCCTATTCAAAAAGCAGGAACTCCAATTAAATGTGCTAAAATGCACTAACTAGTATTAGGTTTTTTTTTTTAACTGCATAATCTCTCATGCATTAATTTAAGGAAAACGTGTGCAGCTGTTTTTGGAGGGATCGGTCCTTAACTACACAGGGTTTTTCAAGGTAAACTATTAAAGTACTTGAGAACTAGCATCTTTTGAGCCAGGATGAATGAAGCCAAACATTTTGTTTCTTTTTTTTTCCCTTGTCACTGTACTTCTGTGGGGCAGAAAGGGGCAATTCTAATCTTGATTTTCACATGAGTAAATGTTAGACAAGCCAAACACCCTGAATCATTAACATCCCTCTCCTCTGGGGTGACTAAGCTCAAATCCCTCAGCAGAATGCTGGCCAGGCCCCTTTCCCCTCCTTTCCGGCCCCTGCTTCTCAGGAACGTGCTCAGGCAGTCACAGCATTCCAGAGCACCCCCTCCAGGCGGCAGGGAGGAAAAGGGTGCAGCAGTGACCCAGAAGACGCCCAGCCGTCTGTCCAGAAGTAAGCAGAGGGGACACGGTGCTAATTGGCAAGCTTTGCGGTGATACAGGTACAGAAGCTGTCGACAGCATTCAGAAGTATAGTTTCCATGCATAGGTACTTTGTTTTTCATATATAAAAAATTACGTATTCCCCTCCATCTCTGTCTGATGTTTTTCACATGAGTATTTTTTTAGTCCATTAATGAAAGTTTGTTCCAATTACTTCATGAGGAGCAATACTTATATAATGATTTGTCAACATTACTCAAGGTCCCATGTTAAATAGCATTTCACAAAAATGAAGTAAATAATAGAGTGAATGGCATGTACTGTCATCACTGTAAATGACTATTACGATTAGTGCTCTTGTTCCAAACAAGGATTCATATGCAGCTCACGGATGAAAGTTAATAGCTACATTTTAGGACTGAGGCTTACAGGGTAAAATTCCAATTGTAGTCACCTATCGCATGACAGCGGGATACTTTCTTTGAGAAATGTGTCACTGAGTGTGGTGCTGCGTGAATCTCGACTTAGAAGGAGTAGTCTAATTCGTACCTATATGTGTGCTATGGCCTGTTTTTACTTTACATTTTTTAAGCTTTTAAAATTTTTGTTTAAAACTGAGTCACAAGGCTGGGCCTTTATTTGGCTCAGTGGTGTTGTGCCTGCCTTGCAAGCACAAGGTCCTGAGTTTGATCCCTGCTACCAGAAAAAAAAAATTAAACATTAAAAAAAACCACCAACTAAATCACAAAGACATTAGCTTAGGCCATCAGGATTATCAGTGTCACTTTCCTCCAACTCCAGTTTTTCCCAACAGATGTCCCCCAGGGGCGATAGTGATAGTTTCTTTTGTTTTGTTTTTTCAACTTAGTTTTTCATGTATGAATGGATTAGAAGACATCTGTTCTTTCTTACGTAGTTTAACATATCAATTCATTAGGTTGACTTCCCTAATTAATCTATTAGTCATTAATGGCCAGGTGATATGTAGCCCAGAAGGAGTATGGTACCTTCATTCAGATTCTAAGTAATGGCAGTAGATTGAAAAGTAAAATTTCCAACAATTGAGACCCATATAAATATTTAGCAATATTTTATGTCTTTGAAGTATGGGCATGTGCATACCTATCACATTAAATTCACAAACTTTCCTTTAGAAATATACTGAAATCTCTTCGTGAAACTAAAGAGAAATTCCCACCAAAGAAATAGCTCCATGAATTGTAAGCAAGTAATTCAAATGGCTGTCTCAGGCTTAAAATGCTTTGATAGCTCTTTCTGCACCAAGAAACAGAAAATCTCAAAGCGAGCCTGTGCTGAGTTGGTTAGAAAAGTCCTTCCGGAAGACGGCATAATCGTCAGTGCTCAGTGCGGCAGCACACCTTGGCATTTCCAAGTCCATTAGCGCACCGGAAAGACGTACGATATTTCCTATTGGCAACTGTGAAGTGAGAGGATTGGAAGGTTACTTTCTCTGTGTTGTGCCAAGGTCTAAAAAATAGTGCAAGGAGCTAAGATGGCATGTGCCAAGAAAATAGCAACTGCAGGAAGAAGAACATAATGCAAGGTTTTGTTTCCAGTCTACATGCAAATGTTCATTTACCAGGACCAGCTTTCAGTTGACAGCTCGTGGATTTGTGAGTTTGTCGTTAGCCAGGGCGCTCTTGACTGGGCGAGAACAAGCAGACAACAGTGCCCTGAAGGAGCCTGGGTAGGAGCGCGGCCTCCTCATTCCTACATGTTCTTTAGCCTTGGCACTGTGGGGATGGGAGGACTGGTTTCTGTGCACTTTCCAGCTTCCCACTGGCAAACAGTCAAATGAGACCAGGACTGTAACACACCAACCTGTGCCACATTTGGAACAGGGATGGCAAACCTTTTAGAGCTTCCATTGATAGCAAACAGCCAGCTGTGGCAAGCGTGCTGCAGGTTCACTACCACCACTGTTTTAGAACCTTTCTGAGGCCTTCTTGAGACCCTTCAAGCACCATCTGTCCTTGGCCAGCAAAAGAGAATAAACAACATGAACAAAGAAAACATAGCCAAGATATTGTCCATATAATTCCTCCTATGATCAGTTTGGAATTTAATACAATTTAGAATTCTCTAGAATTTTGGAGAGTAGAGGTTGAGGTGGAGGGTAGCTGTGCTCTTTCAAATGGCTCATACTTACACATAGCTGTGTAGCCCAGAATAATCTTTAAAACACACCTAGGAGGGGCCGGAGGGTTAGCTCAGAGGTTCCGGCGCCTGCCTCTCAAGTGCAAGGTCCTGAGTTCGATCGCTGGTAACCACATACAACGCTGAGTGTGGAGACTCACACCCACCAGCAATCAGTACCACATACCACAGTGCCGGGCGTGGTGGCTCACGCCTGTCATCCCAGCACTCGGGAGGCAGAGGCAGGAGGATTGCTGAGTTCCAGGCTTGCCTGGGCTACATAGTGAGCTCAGTGCCAGCCTGAACTACAAAGCGAGACTGTCTTAAAAAAAAAAAACCTCACACCTGGGAGGTTTACCGTGGCCTTCTGCCTCAGTTTCTTCCTCAATCCCACCCCCACACTCTACCTGAAAGTTCTTCTCTCTTCCTTTTTACTATCTGAAACATGCCCAGTAAGCATGTGTCGTCCTCAATCGGGAAATTTTGTGTGAAGGACCCTTTGCGGAGTTCCGGCTTGGTCGGCTTTGGGACCTGCCGCGGGGCCAGGTGGGTCACACTACTAGGTGCATCTCACCGCGTCTCAGAAGCGCGGAAGCGAGTCTGCGTCTGGTCTCTCACCCGTGCGCTTTGACACTGTGCCCTGTTCTGCTTCTTGTCCGCCACGAGGTGACTAGCTTGGCTCTGCCACACTCTTCCTCAGTGAGGACCTTTGCTTCACAGCCAGTAGATCGCCGACTGAAACTGAAAGCAAATGAAGTCTCACTTTCTTCAATCTGCATCGTGTCTCTGAAACTCTGAGTGATACACTGTTTAAGTCTGACACCTTCCCTGCTAATGTTTAGCCGAGACCTGCTACGCAAGGGGAAAAACTGTGATTATGGAGCACAGAAGAAGAGTCCTGCTTGCCCGATTCTCTAAATAAAAGTGCTGATGCAGCCTGAGCTTAGCCAGTAATGCCTGCAGGATAGTACAAAGCTGCAGAGTATTTCATTTCTCTCAGGCTCACGGAAGTTGGATGAAACTGCAGCAGCGAAGGTCCACATTTGCTCTCTTCCTTCCTCCTGAACACTTTCCAGGCACCCGTCCCTAAAAGCCAGAACTCTGGACTGATGAAAGCAGAGGCTGCCTGGGAGGGCAGACGTCGGTGGGGCCTGGGGAATTCGGGGAAGTGGAAAGTTACTCCGAAATGTTGAGCAGAGCAAGATCAGTGAGTCTGATACAGTGCGCAGGTCGGTGCAAGGTAATCCCGAGTCTAAAAAAGGAGGCAGAAAAGCCTGGATTCCTATTGCAATAAAAAGGAAAAGACAACAAAGTCATGGGTATGAAAGTTAAGCAATAGGGTTTCTGACCGAGGGCAGGGGGGATTCTGTAAGCTCTGGCTTAGGAAACTGGTTAAAAGCACCAGGTCCTTTTAACAAAGCAGGAGAATTGAAGGGGAAAATTCATTTGAGGGAGAAAATATTTTATTTTTAGATGCATGAAGCCTGTCAAAAATATATGTCATAGCAAGGCTCAATCGCAAATCTTGGTATAAATTTGTGTTTTATTGACTATTACGGACTGAAAGGAAATATATGTATTTTAGTAAATGACAGAAATAAGTGAACAGGACACAGCATGTTTTGTCTCTGCTTGGTAAAGAAAACTGTATTATATATATGAAAATTTAATGCTACATATTGACAATAATTATAAATAACATTAATTTCTTCCATTATACTGCCTTTTCAAACTCTAACTTTTGCACCTTGATATAAATATTATTCATAATAAGACATTTAGGGTAAAAGTTATTTTTCAAAATTTGATGACTCAAATCATTGAAGTTTTTCTCATGCCAAAGAAAAGACACTTCTCCAAGGATTCATGAAGTCCTCCACATAGCCTGGAAGCTCTGTTGCATTGTAAGAATGGTGTTTTGTTTTTTCCTTTCTCTAGTCAGTTGGATATTGGGATCATATTTTATTTCACAAAAATCACAATGCATTGTTTAAAAACTAGATGGATGCTAAATAGCACACCTCAAAATTTTCTGTGTATAGTGTAGAATTAATCCTAGTTTCCTAAGCTCTTTCTGTTGCTTCTTCATAAAGGAAATAGGCTTTCCGAATAGCAAGGACAAGAGAGATAATGACCCTTAGCTTCACTGCATATTAATTGGATTACCTAAATGCCACATTCCTAGGTCACTTTTGCTGATCCACGCCACAAAAGTTCCTTGACTGAATTCTACTTTTTAGTGTTTTGTCCGTGGCTTTTAGCAAGGGTCACATGTAAATGATCATTTTCACATTTTTGAAATATTATATTTAAAGATAATGTCTCACACACATATTACTTGGCATCTCTTAGAGAAATTTTTCTCTAAATTTTACCCACAAGGTTTGGATTGTTCCATCATATTTTTTCTTCATATGAAACAGTTAAGGTTTTCATCAATATGTCAGGGCACTCAGAGCTCATTATACAGTACAGCTCATTCATGGTCCCTGTCTCCTTCCCTTAAATATATTTTGACTTATCAAAACTGTGCTTCTGTTTGTACCACCTCACTGCCTCAATTTTTAAAAATTAATAACTCAAATTTCCTTTGAGAAATATATGTAATATGTATATATGTATACATATATACATATATATTCACCTTTACATCCTGTGTGTGTATATATATTTATTTATTTATTTATTTTTATTTAGCTGATAAATAAAATTGGGAATATATATTTTGATGATAAATAATTTTAAGTATAGAATATACTTAGAATACTTATTTTATTATAATAAATACTAAAATGTTTTATCTTCACTTTTGAAAAAAGTGTAAGAGTATGCGGGCATGACAACATTGTGTTAGGGATAAGACGATACCCTGTTATGACTGAAACAAAAATGTTGAGCACTTTCATGTTCATAAGAGCAGTAGGACTTGTTTATAATAGCAAATTATTGTACATGCTTCACTAGGGAGCTTTTTTATTATTAAGTTTATTATACATTATGATTGCATTCATCATAGGGGATTGTACCTGTACATGATATATCTTAGTTCTTATATTTTTCCGTTCCCCTTTCTACCCTTCAACTTCTCCATCTCTCCTTATTTACAAAAGCTTTGTCTCCATTTTTCCTCTTCTTTTATCACTTTTTTCCTTTCTTTATTTTCCCCTCCTCCCCAGGGTCCTTTTCCTTTTGAACATTTTCTTCCTGTGCTATACATTTTGGTCCTCATTTACACTTTCAGTTTCTCACAACAGAGAAACAGTTTGGTTTTTATACATGTGTTGTCCAATTTATTTAAGAGTATTGTCAAGGTGCATCCATTTAGCTGTCAATGTGTCAGACCAACCTCATACTAACTGGGCAAAAACTAAAAACTTTCTCTTTAAAATCAGGAACAAGACAAGGGTGTGACTGTGGGGTATTGAAGTCCTCCAATAAAATTGTATTAATGCTCATTTGGTTTTTAATATCCATTAATTTTTTATGTAGTTGGGTATACAGTATTCGGTGTATATTTATTTGTCATCTCTTCCTCTTGGGTTTTTCCCTTTACAAGAATATAGTGACTTTCTTTGTATTTCTTCATAGTCTTGGCTTGGAATCCACTTTGTCTGCAAACAGAATAGCCACCCCTGCCTCTGTCCAAGTTCTTCTTACATGGAAGTATTGTTTTCCATCCTTTGACTTTCATTCTATAAACTTTTTGTTTAAGTTTATTTCCTGTGTGCAGCATACTTTGGATCTCACTTCTTGGTCCATCCTGCCAGTCTACTTCTTTTGCTTGGTAAATACACTGATATGTATTGATTTATCCTTGTCATGATACTTTTCTATTGTTGACTTGCATTCCCCCAATTTAATTCTTGCATTGCCTGATGGATTCACTCTCCTGAGGTTCATGGGGTTGTTACATTCCTCATTTTATCTTTCTGCAATATCCTCCAGAAGATGTTGGAGTGCTAGTTTGTCATTCATGAAGTTCCTCAGGTGTTCTTTATCACGGAAGTTTATTTCATTATCACTTTCGAAAGATAGTTTGGGAGACTACATCAGCCTGGATTCAAAATTATTTGCTTTTAGGTTTTGAAATACTGCACTCCAGGCTCTCCTTGACTTGAGGGTTTGTGTTGATAGGTCTGCTTAATTCTGATGGGTTTCTATGTTGTGTTTTTGTGTTGGATATCTGGAACCTTGACTATAATATGCCTAGGTGTAGATTGTTTCTTTAATGGCTAACTGGAGTTCTCTTTGACTCACTCGCCTCTCTCAAATTCTTTTTCCCTGTTTGGGAAGTTTTCTGTGATTACTTTAGTGGACAGTTGGTTCATGTCTTTTGCACAAGGTCTTACTCCTTCCCTGACATCTGTCAACCTCAAGTTATTCTTCTTTACATCCTGTAGCACCTGTTGGACTGATTTCTTATGGTCCCTTTATATTTCTTATGGTCCCTTTATATTTTCTTTTCTTGTTCACTAAGCACAATCCTGTCTTCTATATCTGATATTCTGGCCTCATGTTTGCTCATTCCACAGTGGATGCTTTCAGTGAAATTTCTAACGTCTTGGATATCGACTTGGTTGTAGTTCATGCATTCCATTCTTTCCCTCTGCTGGCTGTTCTTGGTTTCCACCATTTTTTCTAAGCTCCTCTATATTTTTATCTGTTTGTGCACTAGAGTTTCTAATCATGTTTTTCATTATATCACCATCTCTGTAGTTATCTCAGAAGTCATTTCTTATTTGAATTTTTTCTACAGCCCCTCATCTGTTTTGTTACTTCCACTGCTTTGACTTCAGGGAGTCCAGGAGGATGAGTTTCAGGTTGTTCTACCTCATTGCCCCACCCCCACCCCGGCTTTGCTTTGCATGAGCTAGACGTCTGGGTTTGCATCTTTCTTAAGAATTTTCTCATTTCTTTTGTGTTGTTCTTTTTGCTTTTGGTTTAATTCTTGAGGCGCTTATAGTGGATATCTTTATTGTTACTAGTACTTAAATCCCTCAGGAAATGCCTACTTCTTAGAGGTGTGTTCCGGGTGTAGCTGATTTTGGATTTTGAGTCTGTTGCAAGGTCTTACGTCTTCAATCTATTGAGGGTGAGAAGTTCCTGATTTTTTGACACTGTCCTGTGGTATTTTTAATGACCCTTAGGCAACCTCAGTTTTGGTATACCAGGAAGAACAAGCGATTAGAACAATTATGTCACTTTGGCTAAAGTAGTACAATCAGCATTAACAATAGCATTAAACACAGCCTAGAAAATAAACTGTTTTAACTATTAATGCCATCTTCAACTACATGAACTAGGTTTGCTATTATATAACAAAATCTAAACCAAACCAGAACAGTGTTGGCAGTATGTATGCCCTCAATATAGCAGATTTATCCTCCGGGGAAAAAAAATTTAGAAATGGGATTAGAGAACTAAAAGAGGAAAAGACTCAATAGAAGTAAACCTAGAAGACAAAGAAAGGTCATGTAAACTTTGGGGAACTGGTAAAGATAGACGGAGAGAGGGAGGGAGAGAAAAAGGAAATAAAATGCAATTAGCAGCAACTAGAAACTATTTTTATATTCTTATAAAAATAAGAATCATCGGGCCAGAGGTTTAGCTCAGTGGTTCCAGCACCAGCCTCGCAAGCACAAGGCCCTGAGATCAATCCCCGGTAACCGCATACAGTGCTGGGCGTGGAGACTCACGCCCACCAGTCATCAATACCACATACCACAGTGCCGGGCGTGGTGGCTCATGCCGGTCATCCCAGCACTCGGGAGGCAGAGGCAGGAGGATTGCTGAGTTCGAGGCTTGCCTGGGCTCCATAGTGAGCTCAGGGCCAGCCTGAACTACAAAGTGAGACCCTGTCTCAAAAAAAAAAAAAAAAAAAGAAAAGAAAAGAAAAGAAAAAAAAAATTAAAAACAGAAGCAAGAAAGGAGGGAAATGAAAAGAAGAAAACAAATGTCCACTTCAAGACGTGTCTCCGCCGTCACTAGTGGACAGTGCGGCAGTGTCCAGCCCCGAGGCGCCTCATCCCAGCGGGCCGGCAGTAGCTTCCGATGGGGAGCGGATGGCCCCAGAGAGCCTGTACCTTCAGCTCTACTGCACCAGCTCAGGCTGGAACCGGCCCGGAGGGGTCCTCAAAAGCCACTGGCTCAGGCTGAGCACCAGGCCCTCTGCGGATTCGAACTCGCACCCTCACGCTGGAAGCCACCAGACGAGCCTGCCGCAGCTGCTGGAGTTCTCAGCTCTCGTGGGCCCTGTCCGAGACGGCGCGCCCTCGCCTGGGGACACGCACCGCCCACAACTCCGGCCTCCGCAGCCCTCTGCGTCCAGCGCCGCGCCCGCCGGTCTCCGCGAGGCCCGCGGGTCGCCCGTCACGGTTTCTCGGCAGCTTCCCGCCGCCCGCGCTGCCAGTGACTCCCTGTTCTTTAATGTTAGCGCCTCTCTCGGTGCTGTCCCCGTGGGCCTCAAACCTCGCTTCAGATCCCTCCAGGGACCTGCGGACCCGCCTCCTTCCTTCTGCTCTTCCTCGCGTTGCTTTGCTCTGCTTCCTGGGCCCCAAGTCCAGTGAGGCCTGGCTCCGTGGCCGCCGGCTCCAGCATCTGCCCTGGCTCCTGCGACCTCACAGGCAGATTCTAAAAGGTGCTGGATTAGGGTCACCCAGTGGAGCCAAGCGCGTAACAGAACCGGAAATGAGATTCTCAGAAGGAGAAGGCATCCTAAACCGAAGGAAGCTCCCCCAGAGCAGCAGAACCAGAGTCTGGCCGAGAATGAAAACAGTGACCGGGGCTCAGGGCTGTCTGTGTCTTGCTACCGAGTTTTGGAGAGACAACGAAGGTTGTGTATTTGTGGCTTACTTTGTGTGTGTTGGCCTAACGATAGAATATTACTACTACTGTCTTAACTTTTGCCTGCAAAAATTGATAGACACGGGGCCGGAGGGTTAGCTCAGTGGTTCCGGCGCCTGCCTCACAAGCGCAGGGTCCTGAGTTCGATCCCGGTAACCACATACAATGCTGGGCGTGGAGACTCATGCCCACCAGCCATCAATACCACATACCACAAACCACAGTGCCGAGCGTGGTAGCTCACGCCTGTCATCCCAGCACTCGGAAGGCAGAGACAGGAGGATTGCTGAGTTCGAGGCTTGCCTGAACTACATAGTGAGCTCAGGGCCAGCCTGAACTACAAAGCGAGACCTTGTCTCAAAAAAAAAAAATTGATAAACATGTAATTATCACTGAAATTTATGTGCAAGACAAAGTGGTGAGGATGATTAAGAGACATGGAAGGATGGATAGTTGGCAAACTCTCTTTGTAACTTTGCTGCCTTGGAGAGATACACAGTCTAATCTAAGTACTCACAGGGTTTAGTTCTAGCTCAAAGTACTTAGGAATAGGTTTATTTAAAAGGGGAGAACCTTCTAGATATTTTCTCTGTCCCTAACTTCCTTGTCTAGCCACCTTTCCACTTTTAGCTCCAGGTTTGGTTTTCAGTAATGATACTGACATAGCTAAAAACTACACTTACAAGTAAATTTTTGTATGTGATTTCACTCTCAAAATATTTTGCTTATATACTACCACATTTAATCCTTATAATAGTGCATTTTCCTGTTTCCATTTTAGGAAAATGAAGTCCTTCTAAGCTGAAATGTTGTTTGTCCCAATTTACAACTTTGGAAAATGGTCGCCAACTCCCATTCATGCTTCAGGCCTTGCCACTCTGTATTCTCCCACTTTATGGAACAAGACTTTATAATCAAGTTGGCATCCAGAAAAGTCAGAAGAAAAAGACTGTGTGTCTAAAATATTAAATGTGACAAAAAGTAAGGGCCCCACTGAAATGTAGATTCTGGGCTCCCTAAAAGAAGTAATGAAGTCATCCTACGTTGATTGTGAGGAGCTGGTAGCATTAGGAATTGGGGTAGTTGTTCCCAGAGTCCTTGCTGACCAAACTGTAGGCCTTGATAATTACCTTTGCTATCTGACACTAATTATGCTAATTCCTGCCCGTACAAATCTTTGCTTCTTCACATCCATCACCATTTGATTCTTTTATCTAAACAAATAAATAAATCAGTTTTCATTCAGTCTCTCATTTTTCCCTCCTGGCTACCATACTGCTTTGTGTTGGCAGTGGTATCGTACATCATGGCAGGAAAACAACAGAAAAGACCTGTTTCTTCATGGTCCCCAGGAAGCAGAAAGAGAAAGACAAACATGGAGAAGGATCCCAGTCACATCCAAAGCAATGACCAGAATTCCTCAAGAAGGCCCCATCTCCTGTGAATTCTACCACCTCTGGGTAGTGCCATGAGGGTCAACCAAGCATTTGGGGGCCACTTAAGATCCAAACCACAGCGCTTACTGTTTGAGCTACAGTGCGTTCATTCTAATTTTAGTATATGTGCTGCCGAAGCGAGCACAGTGCGTTCATTCTAAAACTGCTTGAGGGGTGTACTCTCAGGGTCCTTTCTTCCAGCACAAGGATTAAGATGAATTTCTTTCTTTACTTGTTTGTTTGTTTATATTTAATGAATGACTTTTTTTGGAGTGAAAAGACCACCTCACTTGCAAATTTATTTCTGACTTTGAGGTAATTCATCTCTCGAATTAAACCTGAAAGGAAGTGAAGAAGCAAAATAAAGGTAGATAATGGGAAATAGAGAAACAGGTCTTTGGCAAATGGGAAGGGACCAGAGATGGAGGGTGGGATGAAGAGGGTGTAACAAGAATTAGTATGTGCTGTGTCCATGTGCCAACTTCGCACAGTGAATGTAGTCTTCATGTACTATAAGCATACACTAATTAAAATTTTAAAAATCAAGTTATGATGATGTTAAAGAAGATTCTGGCACATTTCTAAACTCCTCTCTGTTACTCCTTGATCTCTGCCATATTCTTCTCTCTGTCTTGACATATGGTATTTTGTTCTAGAAGCAGAGAACAGTATATGTATAAATTCATGAGTGCCCTTAAATTGAGTAGAAGATTATCTGTATGGATAGATGGAGAACAGCTGTGGGTAGAGTGATGTTAGTTCTTTTGATCCTACTGCCCTGAACGGGAGTGTGGACAGTAGGCTAGAACAGACTATTAGATCGATTCACATTTCTCCCAAGCAGCAATTCAGTTTTGTTTTCTTTTTCATAGCTCACTCCTTGCTCAGAAAAAAGAGCACTTCCTCTTCTCTACATGGAAGCTAAGGCCAAACATAGGATACTTTTCTCTTCACATGTGTGGGGCTTCAGTAAAGGAGAGACAGGAAGGAAACGGAGGAGAGAAGAGGGAATTGCATTTCACCAGGAGCCTGACTCCGGCTGCTCCCTGCGGCTGCAGTAAGCTGTCTGGCAGTCGGATGCAGTCCTCGGAGAAGTGTCCGTTCCACGTCCTCAGGATGCGCTCCAACTGCTGGTCTTAAAGTCCAGGTCACTCCGAGGCGAGTGTGCTGTTAGCCGGATGACAGAGGAACTGTGAACTCTGCCAAGAATCCCGGCAGACATGAGAAAACTTCAGAAACCAAAGCACAGAATCAAAGCAAGTCACCTTATCACCCTCGTCTTAAGGGAGCATCTCCTTCAACTATTTCATAAAAATCTCTCACTCCTTTATCTCTGCTACAGGAAAACCACATGTTCTACATGGATTCTTTAGCCCTTATCTTCGAGGCCCTATTTTTTCTCTCTGCTCCTCCTTCTCCCTCTGTCTTGAACATTAAATCTGATGAAACATTTACCATTTTCCTATCTTCTGGAAGGCAAACAAGACATACTGCAGAACTGCATGTGTTTTGGGGGGATGTTTTCACGAAAGATCACATTATGTCCATATTCTTCTGAGTTTTTATGTTAGCGCTACATTTTAACTATAATTTGACATCTCCCAGAACATAATACAGCTATGGAATTACCCTTTTCTAAGTTTATTTTACTACATTCTCTTAACTTCTCTTACTTAACTACCTCACATACTTTGCCCTGAAAGTTTGTGCCTTGGCGATTATTTTTGTATTTTGGTGAGCTCCTAGAATGCACAGCATTGCCTAGTTTTTCACAGCCAGGCAGTTTTGGACATGAGGTGATTGTGTCTAGCAGAGACAAGTGTGTCAGAAAAGAATCCTGTTTCACCATTAGTCCATTAAATAGACAATAGGCACTGAGTTCTGAGCTAATAAACAGAGCTGGTTGCCACCTAAATATCTCAACTAACACCACAGTTGTTGGCTTTTTACTGACTCTTCGTGGTTGTTGAGCATTTAATTTTGTGCTGGGGTTTGGGATTTTCACTGTATGCCTAGTCAACATTTCAAGACGACTAATTTAGATGCATAATTCCATGACTCCTTCCTCCTACATTTCCATGTAGGCAATTCATCAATTGTTTATAAGAATGTGTTTGGAAACCTAAGATATTTCTAGGTAAGTGTCTGTGGAAAAAATAAATATGTCTAGCTGGGCGTGGTGGCTCACGCCTGTAATCTCAGCACTCGGGAGGCAGAGACAGGAGGATTGCTGAGTTTGAGGCTTGCCTGGACTACACAGTGAGCTGAACTACAAAGCAAGATCCTGTCTCCAAAACAAACAAACAAACAAATAAATAAATGGGTCTGCAGATTTACAAAGTCACCAAACTTCAGTTGTCTTCTATAGTCAGTTCTGTAGTTTCATTGTGAAAAACACAGCAGAAAGACTTCCTGTTATTTTATGCTCAAAGATGCATCTGATTCAGTGAGCAATAAGAGAGTGAACTCATTGGATGAACCAACCTGTGTGTACTCAAAAATTTAAACACCCTCTGGGGGCGGCCGAAGCTCATTCCCACTGTCATTATAGGCGCATTGTACTAGAAAATTGGCAAGGCCAGGTTTTAAGACTGTTGATGGTCAAATACCTTTGGCTGTAGGAAGAGAAAATAATAGGATTCTAGAATAAGCTGGGGAGTGTCAATTATCAAAAACTCAGTAAGCTGCTACTGTATCAACATGTCCGTATTTGTGCTGATCGTTTGCTGTATGGATGATGAAGTTGGCAGTTGAGTCTGTGTCCACGGTGGGCTTTTCAGAAGCTTACTTCACCAATGTGTGTTTTTAATTCATTGATTTATCTTAAACTATTAAGTTATGACAAGAGGTTCTTATTAACCCCAATAGAACTCAGGGTGGGCCCTACCAAAAAAGAAAAAAAAACAAAACTTGGCATTTGACAGTGACCAGGCTGAGCGTGTGCCCGACTGAAGATGCAGACACTGTTTCCACCTTCACAGACACTTTCTTCTCAGCCAGGAGTTCAGCAGCTGCGGAAGGAAGACCAATGTGCAGGGAGAGGAGGAGCATGGAGTGAACAGACCTCAGTTCTGATTGTTCTAGAGCTTGTTGCTTTGTGGCAAGAGATAATTCTTTTAATCTCTCTTACTCTTGGTTTCTTCATTCACGACCATAAATATCATGAAATACACCATTAAAGTTTTTTCAGAGCATAGCTGGTTCTGTAAGCAAACATAATTGAAAGTTTATATGAAAATGCATAGTATCTGTAATTACTGAAACAATTCCGAAAAGACAATGAACAGAACTCAATGTGATATTGAGGTTTACTCTGTCATCACAATAACCGAGAGCCTGGCATTGGAACTGAATAGAGAAATCAGATAGAAAGCCCAACGAATTTTGACACAGTGCAAAAGGAATTCACTGGGGTGAAGAGCCATTTAAAAAATAAACAGTGCTGGATCCGTTAGATATCCTTAGGCAAAAAGAAAAGATCTGGACTTAATCCTCACATTTCATATAAAAACTAACTCAGGGCCGGAGGGTTAGCTCAGTGGTTCCAGCACCTGCCTTACAAGCGCAAGGTCCTGAGTTCGATCCCCGGTAACCACATATAATGCTGGGCGTGGAGACACGCCCACCAACAGTCAACACCGCATACCACAATGCCGGACGTAGTGGCTCATGCCTGTAATCCCAGCACTCGGGAGGCAGGGACAGGAGGATTGCTGAGTTCGCGGTGGCTTGCCTGAGCACCATAGTGAGCTCAGGGCCAGCCTGAACTACAACGCGAGACCCTGTCTCAAAAAGCAAAAAAAAAAACTAACTCAGTATTGATCACAGACTTAAAGGTTAAAAGTGAACATTTAGGAGAAAGCAGGAGAATTTATTAAGGGTCTACCGCTATATAAATTATTTAGGTTTGATATGAAAAATGTGTCCCCAAAAGGAATTATTCATAAATTGCTTGGATATTAGCAAAATTATAAACTTTCATTCTGCAAAAAGCTCTGTAAAGAAGATTAAAGTAGTACTACAAGCAGGGAGAAAATATTTTCAGATGACATATTTGACAAAGGTCTTGAAGCTAGAGATTATAAATTCTCAAAATTCAACAGTGTAAAGCAAACAATCCGAATAGGAAATGGGCAGAAAACATGAACAGATATTTTATTGCAGGTATTGTTTTGTGTGAGTTAACCTCTTATGTGAAAATATTAAGTAAGTTTTTTTTTTGTTTGTTTGTTTGTTTTGCGGTACTGGGGATTGAACTCAGGTCCTTGTGGTTCCAAGGTAGGTGTGGTACCACTTGAGCTAAATCCCCAGCCCCTAAGGTTCACATTTTGCTGAGCACTCCGCTTCTCTTTCAAAGTCTAGTCAACAAAACGTGTTAGAAAACAAGGGAGAAAGGGGTCCTGGGACTCTAGGAAAATATGCATTTCATATTCCTCTACAGTCATAACACTGAACACAAGGATGACATGTGGAATTCTGGGATGAATCTATAAAACTTTAACTTTCAGCTTGAGTACTATATGTATCAGATTAACCAGCAAGCCAGTAAAAAAAGAATTCTCCATTCTGCCCTGAGTGTCTAATCCAGTGAGCCAGCGGCAGGGCTGACTTACGAGTGATCTCCTTTGTGATTTGCACCCTACCCATAAACATACGCTGTGCTGGCGATGGAAGCCCGGGTCTCATGCTGGCTGGGCAGCTGTTGTGCTTCTGAGCAGCATCCCAGCCCCCATGGACTCTTAGGGAGGTTGTTGATGCTATGAGGAGACCACAGTTTAAAAAGCATTACCATAGGCCATGTGATAGTAAGAATTTTTAAACTCTCCTGAGAAGCTTCCAAATAAAATGCAGTGAAGTCATTTGCTTAAAAACTCTGTGTATTGGCCCAGAGATTTAGCTCTGTGGTTCCACTGCCTGCCTAGCAAGCACAACATCCCTAGTTCAATCCCTGGTAACCACATACAACAGTACCGGGCATGGTGACTCACACCTACCAGCAATCAGTACCACACACCACAGTGCCAGGTGTGGTGGCTCACTCCTGTAATCCCAGCACTCAGGAGGCAGAGGCAGGAGGATTGCTGAGTTTGAGATTTGCCTGGGCTACATAGTGAACTCAGGGCCAGTTTGAGCTACAAAGTGAGAAACTGTCTCAAAAAAAGAAATTCTGTATATTTGCATCTCTTATTTGCATAATTTTCCTCTTTAATTTGTTGCCCAATAGAAGTGTTCTTCTTGGTTCCATCTGGATTGAAGTGTATGTTACTAAGGTCACTCACAAAGCCTCTGAGTGCACATCTGTCCATTTTCCCAAAATACTATCTCAGAAAAATCCTTCAGCACAACATGTAAGCTCCTAAGTGTACTGCATAATTGGCGTGCAAGAGTAAAGGAAACCAATAAAGTTGCAAAAAGTAGACTACATAGAAAACTCAAGATGAATTAACATGTTAAATGCTATACCAGAATATGGGCTCTCATTCCTACAGCTTCTTTAATGGATTTCTAAAGTAAAAATACTTTCTTGGGCAGAGCAATAATTCTGATAACTTGTTGATAATGGTTACTTTCCCCATTTTAATTTTCATTTTAACATTGCTACTTACTAAAGATATTCATTTGTCAAGACAACTAATGTAAGCTTCAATTTCTGCATGCATGAAGAGAAGATAATAGTCTCTGAAGTTCAGGAATTGTTGGGAAAATAGGACACATCTGAAGTGCTTGTTATTGTAAGAAGCACTACAATTCTCAGTAATTAGATACAGAGATGCTATTGAAGAAGATGGAGACAGAAGATGATTGTCAGTATTGTGTAGATTAATCATAGTTTAGCATGTGTCTTTCAAATCAGAAGTAAAATAACAAATATTACTGTGAATTATTATTTTATAGAGTGTCTTAGTGATTTTCTCATTGCTGGGCCAAAATACCCGCAAGTTAAGGGAAGAAAGGCTTATTTCAGCCAAGCATATGTGCGGTTAGGTCCATAATCAGCTCACTCCAAGGCAGGGTGGCTTAACAGAGGGCATCACAGAGGAGGAACAGTTCTTGGTGGGCAGAGGTAGCGAAGGAACATAGAACAACCGCAGTTCTTTCTATCCCTTATGTCTTATCCATGCTACTTAGATTGGAGGCAGTCACACCCATAATCCTCATTCCCTTGAGCCTAGTCCTGCACCATGAATCAATCCCTGAGTCAAACACTCTAGATCCAACCACCTCAGAAAAGCCCCACCTACGAATGCATGAGGCTTTGGGGGGCGCCTAGACACAAGCCTTAACAGAGCAGTTGCATGTCCCAAATTATTTGTGTGTGTGTGTGTTTGTGTGTTTGTATTCAATTGTTGAAACTAGTACGTGAATTTGTGTGATCCTCATTTAACATGTAAGATGGAAAGATCCTAGTGTATTGCTCAAGGCTACCCAGTGTATGGTACTGTTAGGGCCCTGTAAGGAAATATCACAACATGGGTGGTTGGAACAAGAAAAATTGACTCTCCCCCAGTTCTGGAATCTGAAATTCTGAATCAGCAAGGTTGCTGTCTTTTGGCCTTTAAGGAAAGAATTTTCCCAAGCTCTATTTTCTCCTAGACTCTTAATAGGGTTCTCTCCTCTCTGTTTTCCTCACGTGCTCTTCGTCCTATGCACTGTTTGTCTCTGTGACCTAAATTTCCCCTTTTCAGAAGGACTCCCTCTTGAATCACGGCCCAATTTAAGGAGCTCGCTTTAATATGATTAACCAGATAAAGTCACATTCCGAAGTACTGTCACTTAAGATGGCAACGGATGTGTTTAAGCTGAGATTGGAACCTGTCTTTGTAGGTGATGCTATTGCCTGAACTCTTGCATCCTTTCAAGATTCACATGTTGAAAACCTAATGCTGAATGTACAGGTGTTTAGAGCTGGAGCCTTTGATAAATGATTTGGTGTGGCTGAAGGCAGGTCTCTGGGAAGGGATCGCCTGAAGAAGAGAGCCCTCACCAGATTTTAAATCTGCCAGCAGGGTTCGAACTTGGATACCTCAGGCCCCAAAACTGTGAAAAACAAATGCTTCTCATTTAAGCCAACCAGTCTAGGGTATTTTTTATGACAACTTGAACTAAGATGGGAAGTAAGTTAAATGCACTTCAGTTCCAGGTCTTTAAGGAGATATAGACCTCATTTATAAGATTTAGTGATCAAATTTATTTGATCTCTATGTCCATAGACATATTATTTTTTTCCCTTCATGTATTGCCAATTCTTTTATGTAATACACAAGACTTGTAAGACTTACAGGACTTAAAGGGAAGACTTGCTGTCTTCATATCCTCCTTGTTCACAGAATTCCTCCAAGAAAACTAATTTTCAGATTATTTCTTGAGATCTTTGAGTCATAGGGTCTCTGTGTGCTTTTCTTAGAAATTCATCACCCCATAGTCTAAGTATTATGCATTGTATAAGATAAAAAGTCAGAAATTGTGAAAAGTACTTGTTTTTAGGTACTTAACCAAATCAGAAATTAAACTGAGAAAATGGAATAGCACTGTCAAAGTAAATATGCACCAGTCAGTTAGAAATTTTTTTTCAATTCAGGCTGTTTCAATTAAAATAGAGGAATATCTAAAGAAAGAAAAAGGTACACAGAGTCTTATTGGAGATAAGATCCTTGGAGAACAAAAGATTGAGGGAATCTCTTAACTGCTGGTGATTTCCCTGGGGGTTTAGGTGATGTTTATTGTTGGCAGTTTACCTGCTTGTTTAAAATGAGTGAAGATCCTTCCGTGCTAAACACCACAGAGTGGCTGATCAGAAATCTGGGGAGGCTGAGCACGGTCTAACCCATAGTTTCTCAAGAGTCCTTGCTGCTCTTTTGATAAAATCACTTTTACCATCTGTCAAGAAGTGGTAGCAAACACCAGTTAGTTAAAGCTCACAGAGATGTTTGAAATTTTAAAAAACTTAGTGATTACATGCAAGTGGATGGAGATGAACCGTGAAAGTGCCAGTCCGCTGAATTCCGAGATGTCTGCGTGGGAAAGTCTTTCCGCTGTGTAGCACCATGCAGTCAAATTCTTGGAGCTAAGATGCCAGTGCTCCTGACGCTGCTGCCCAGTCTTGGATCACGCTGCTCTAAAGAGTCACTCACCTGATCTTGTCGCCTGATTTGATCTGTAGCCCGGACAATGGTTTGTCTGGGGATAAACATGCCCTATTTGTGACCAGCTCTAGGGTGACTCCAGGTTCACATAAAGTAGTTGGATTTCAGCATGAGCAGATGCTTTAGAACCTGGAAGAAAAGAACCATTTGCTAAGCAAACTAGAGTGCCCATCAGAATCTGAGCAAAAAGTTGTTAGAAAGAAAACTTGGAAATGTTACTTTGAAAAGCTGTAATCAGATAATGAAGGAAACCGAAAGGCCATAATTTGTTAAGGATTCATAGCTGGGTCAAGATGGCAGGCGCCAGTCTTATTTACAGGTATGTACTCAGACTTTGATTTTCATAAGAGAGAAGGAAGTCACATGAATTTTGCTAATAAATTACACTTTGCCAATCAATCAGTTATCTGCAATCTAAAAACAATGAAATATATCTACAAGCTGATGAAGAGTACCCTATAGTTTTCCACTGAAACAACAAAAGCTCTCTATAGTCACCCGTGGATTGTTTATTGGTTTTTAAATCCTAGCAAGGGAATCACATGGCTCTCTATAGTTTTTTGATATTTGAGTTTATATTTTGTTTTAAAGTTTTATGCGTATGTGTTTGTGATCAGCAATGAATGTATTCATCATGGTTACCTGTCTCAAAGATAAGCCCAAAGGAAGGTTCTCTTAGGTCATAAACTAAGGCTGTAAACATCAGATCTGGCTTGATTATTCATCTTTTTTCAGCAAGGATGATAATTTATCGGAGATGACTTCTTGTTTGCATTGTGGAACCTTTGCATAAGGAGTGTTGAGCCAGATATTTCAAAGCCTCCTATGGTTAGGAAGCTAAAGCAAGAATTCATCAGGGTATTTCCCTGTAGTATCTTATATATTTGGGTAACACCTCTCCTCTGGAGGTTCTCAAAATATCTTGTTTCCTACCTGTCAGGAAGTGACCTTTATTACTCAGCTATAAATCTGGGTGCCCTGTAAGCCAGGACTCAGGCCAATGTTCCCAAGCATGTTTTATAGGCATTGGCTGGCTCCACAAAATGAACTGGAGTTTCTTAAAAGTGTGTCAGCACAGCTGATTAAATGAGCAGACCTAATGTTCCAATATTCCTTGGTAAAAAGAAGTAACTACAGTGTCACAAAAGAGAGAATATTCTATAAGAGTTTATAGATTCAGTAACAGTCAAATGGGAAGAGAATATGCCATTTGTAAAGATTTTATTTCTATTTTGAAAGCATATACTGTTGAGTTGCTTTGTGTTACAGATAGTTTAAGGGAACGTAGTTTCCTATATCTGGAAAATAGACCATTAAAACTACGAACGTTACTGCAGACAAATTAACATAATCATTGCTCATCAGTGCTCATTTAATCCTGTATAATTTTTGTTCCGCCTCTCTGTGGTTTAGCGAGCTCTTGGACACTGTAGCTTCTCTGAGTGAAATCACTGATTAAATTGTTACTGGTTACTCTCAGAAGTCAGAGGTCTGCTCAGAGTGTGTTGCAAAAAATCTTCGTTTGAAAATCCCTGGCTGTGAAGCTCAGGGTTTCACATCAAAGAATAAAAGTTATGGCCAAGTTAGTATTTTCAGAGGGAACAAATCACAATGGATGACAATGTGCCATTGTTGTCTATATCAGGCAAAGCAGAACCATGACTCAAAACACCAGAAACCTATGCGGATAGGGAGGGCATTGCTGACTCCCTAAGAGTTCCCCAAACGGCATAGAATTTCTGAAATAGCTGCATTGGTAGCAGTTTATCATTATGTACTTATCCTGGGGTAGGGCGAACATCATTTCTAATTTGATAAGAACGCTGAGGCAATTCATAGAGACTACCCTGTCATGTAAACCTGATTCTTTTTAGTACCTCTCTTTTTACAAAGTGAAGTAACAAGTCTTTTATGACTTTCAGAGTTATTTGAATTGTAGGCAGCTTTAGAGGGGAAAATGATTGCTAAGAAATTAGTTCTGGAGAGAAAATATCGAAGTTGTCAGGATATTGGAAAATGTGATTAAAATATATCACAGTTCATAGAGAAACACTTGTCTCCTTGTTTAGTCAATGTTAGTTAATGTAAAAACATGATTCTACAACTTTAAAGAATTTTAGCTGTTTGAAAATTAAGATATTCTTGTTCTCTTAATCAAGACCATGGAAAAGTCAACACAAAAATTCAGAAAATTATCCTAACATCTAGAATCCTTGCCTTCTAAGTAAGTTATTAAAACTGTAAGTTATTAAAACATCTTATTAAAACTAGACCAACATGCCAAAAGAAAACCAAGTTCTACTTGCTTCAGTGAAGTGTTTGATATTAAAGTTCTTTTTTGAAAAGTCTTATAATTGAATCTATCAAAACTTAACCACTGTAGATAACAGCAAATAAGACTCCTTTCCCACAAGACTTCAACAACTTTCTGCCTTCTTTTAGGGTTTGTCTTATACCATAACAACTGAGCATTTGACTGCAGGATAAAATTAGTCTGTTTCGTTTTTCAGCAGAAGTAAGTTCTGTGAATGGCATACCTAGGTAGACCTCTCTACCACTAGTAACCCTCACAGTCTCATCATGAATACTGACTACAGTTCTTAAAGGAAACATCTGTTTTACAAAGGAAAAAGGGAAGACAGATACTTGAGTCATCCATGATACACTAGCACTTTGCTGCAGATACACATCTCACAATTTAGCACCATACACACCCCATATAGTATAACTTCAAAAGTGACAGGCCTATAGCATATAAAAATTAAAGGGTACAGTTAAAAGACAGAAAGTATATAAACTTAAAATTATGCTCAATTACCAATATTTCACAATTTTATCATAGAAATAATGTAGGTATCTAATGAATGTCCATTACTTCACTCAGTTTAGTATTAACTGAAAGATTTGTGACTACTGAAGATCTTGGAAGTTGTCTTCAAGATAACATACAACAAAAAATTGTTACTATTAAAATTGTTGGATTTGTTTCATTACATTAAATGTTACATAGAAGTAATGTTAGATTATTTGCTTAGTAAATTCTACAAAGTAGAATGAAAATGTGAGTTGGTACTAAAATTAATAACTGATAAAACGTATGTACTTTATTAAATCAGAATTATTAAACTAGATTTGTTTGCCAAAAACTTTGGTTAGATATGTGCCTAAATTCTTATTTCTGAGTTAGTTTCTGTAAGATACATCACATACAGGAATCCATATGTACATTAAACATTGTAGACTCACTTTCCTTCAATTCTTGGGATCTTAGAAACATTCAATTTATGTGAATTATTCTTTGTTTCTAAGCCAGTTTTTAAAAAAGGGTGCTTTAAAATGTAATTATAATCTAATTTGCTAATGCCATCTCAAGTTAGAGCAATATTATATACTGATAAAATGAAAGCTAAATCTTTGTTGAATTATAGACACAGAAACAGAAAAGCAGAGACAAAAGGAGTTTGAGTTCAATTCCAAAATTTAAACCATGGGTGAAGAATAAACATAGATTTATAAGATTGACCCATATGAGAGAAATTTTCTTTTTCCACTCAGTAAGATTAAGTGATCTGAGCTCAAAATAGACCCAGTAGACAGACACAAAAGAGTAACAAACCAAATTTTCTGTCATCTTTTACTTAAAAAAGACATGGTCTCAATAAAGCATTAATTCATTTGTAGAGATCACCAAATAATTGGAACCTCAAGACTAAGAGAAGCCAGAGCTAGAAATAAAGTGAGTAAAAATAAAAATTTCACCTCGGTACAAATAGGCAAGAGGCTTTATCACAGGGCTATGATTTAGATTCGCCCCTGATGTCTGGACCATGCATCTGGTACAATAGGAAGAACACTCACTGATGGTGAATGCTCTAAAGAAAAGTAGAAGACGTTGGGGTTTTATAGAGACAGATAAACAAGGGAACTACCTGTCAGTTTTACAATAGTCATAAAGATGGGCCGGAGGGTTGGCTCAGTAGTTCTGGCGCCTGCCTCGCAAGCGCAAGGTCCTGAGTTCGATCCCCAGTAACCACATACAATGCTGGGTGTGGAGACCCATGCCCACCAGCAATCAATACCACATATCGCAGTGCTGGGCATGGTGGCTCATGCCCATCATCCCAGCACTCAGGAGGCAGAGGCAGGAGGGTTGCTGAGTTCAAGGCTTGCCTGGGCTACATAGTGAGCTCAGGACCCGCCTGAACTACAAAGTGAAACCCTGTCTCTAAAAGGAAAAAAAAAAATCATAAAGAAGCATGGGTATAGGTCCTATCTCAGATGAGGGGAGTAACATAGGCAGCATATTTGGGGATACAGGATGCTCCCCTTTTCTGAGTGTTTCCCCTGGGCCAACCCTCGACCCTGTCCCAAGGCTCACTGCACATGGTGGCCGAATTAAGAGAAACAAAGACTCCTATCTTGCCCTGGAAAGTTTCAAACCAAGACACGAGCACACTACTCTTCCCTGCACGTCAGCCAGTAGCCGCTCTGCCCCTGGAGCCCATGAGAAGTTCCTGCACGTGGACTGCGTCTTGCACACAGTGATCGCAGCAGAGGGGTTGATGCACATGTGCGACGCAGCTGACATGACTCAGCAGCCGGTCAGGCTGTCAACCGTGCTCTGAAGACCAGGCGGGAAATTTAAACTGATGTAAGAAATGATCCTGGAGATGAAATATGAACTGTTACATCTCCCAGCCTGTTAGCTGTCTAACAGGCCGAGTTGAAGCTAACATTCTCTAAAAGTTGAAGAATGAGTTCTAGGAACAAGAGAGGTGAAGGGTGGGAAGATATGTATTGATAGTGTGGCTCCTGAGAGGCAAATAGGGACCCACATGGGTGGCTGGGGAACCCACTCTACGGGGAAGTTTTATGGCGTGAAACTCACGTGAGGACAGCATGGGCCTCAGCGACAATCAACCGTACGGTGACAAGTATAGTCACCTAATCAGTGGTGGTCCAACTGGGAAACGCTATGTTAAGTGTGGTTGGAAAGAACAGAGATTTCTCTTATAAAATGAGGTGTTCAGAGGACTCTTGGTCACTCGCCAGGGTGGTGGTGTCCATCTAGACTTCATTAGGCCCAGTGCTTGTCCTTTGAGGTCTGGCCATCTTGTCTCCACTGGAGGCTCAGTCTCCAATAGTCTCCAATCGCACTTGTGGTGTGATTCAGTTTTCTCCTGGCTGTCTCGAGCACTGACCTCTATCTGACTGCCTGTAATATTTTTACCTAACTCAGCTATCTATAAAAAAAAACCCTATAGCTTCTGTGCTTCTGTTATTTTTCTTTTGTTATGCCTTCCCCTCCCACTCACTCAGCTTATGTACTGTAAACTGTGCTCGTCTCCATGCCACCATATACACTACGTCCTTGTCCAATTCTGTATTCATCATATGCAAAACCTGTGACCCCATCCCCAAATCCTAACAAACCTATGTTAGGGCTGGGATTTCGCTCAGTGGCTAAATGCATATTCCTAGCAAATGCATGGTCCTGAGTTCAATCTCTGGTACCAAAACAAAACACAAACAGAAAACATAACCCAGCGTAACAGAATGACAGGTTAGTGTTCTGTAGTCAGGAATTCTCCAGATACAAGAGGGTGAGAATATTTCTTAATCATTCTGTTTTCCAGAAGCAGACAGACTAGTTGGAGTTCAACAATTCTCATGTCTTTCATTTCCTCTTCATCCTGCCTTGGAATATTTTTTGTTGAGGCTACATGAAATTGAGTTTAATCTTCTAATTTCTGTTTAACTCCATAAAATATTTGCCATAAAACATCTAGCTGAATTCTACTACATTTTGGTCATGTTTTTAGCCAACCTCATCATAAAGAGTGTCTTAGTCTCTCCTGCCAAGAAAGCAGTGAACTGAGATCCCCTGGCAGTGACCTTCCATTAGATGCTGAGAGGCAAGGACTGGACTGTGTGGCTCAGCAAGTGATACCCCTGTCCCACGCATGAGGCTCTGAAATGCCCAACCCTTTGCGTTCAAGGAAATTCAAAGGCTGCCTACTCTGGAGTGGGGGTCTCCCCAACCTCTCCTTGTTTCTTCTGCCCAAGTCCAGGCCAGGACTCTCTATGAAGTCACCTTGCCGGATTAGAGATTTCTTCTGAAAAAATACAATTACTTTAAACTCCTACCCCAGGAATTTCATCAAATAGAGAGGATATAGAAGACTCTAAAAGTCATTGCCATGTCCAGACAGATTTCTCCTCTGTTCTTTGGCACTCTGAGAGTTCACATGACTTTCTGCATAAGGCAATCCTTTGATGATGTGAATTTCCACCCCTGACCATCCTGTAACTTGTCACTTTCTGGTCCTAGACTGTTATCTGTTCACTGGGCTCATATTCTTTCTAAAAATCATTTATTTTCCCTCTAAAATTACATTAAACATGCCTCTTTATTCTCTCCTATGAAGTGAGCTTTTAAACTTCATCCATCTAGACTTCCCTTGTTTCGTATTTTGTATGTTTCCATAGTCGTGTTACTAAACTTCTAATTAATAATCTTCTAATCTTATCTCTTGTTAACTGTAGAAACAATTATGAAATCTTCAGAGGGAAAATTTGAGGTTCCTTATAAAGTCTAGATTAGAACATCACAAACTTTTTATCACTGTGACCCACAATCCAAAATGTATTTGTCATTATCCACGTGTGTTGATTTAACTCTAACAATAGTTGGACAATTGTTCTATCACAAAGTTTCACTACATATAATGACACTGATATTTTCTTTTCTATCTTTGCTATTCTATTTTACTTTTAAATCTGGTTTTAGCTCAGCATTGATTCCCACTAGCACTGTGCAATACACAGCTTGCAGTATGCTGGCTAGAACATTTTAAAATTACTTATTTTTATTATAAAAATAAGCAAATTTTTAAAAAGTTTACTAGTAGAATTTTTGTGTGCCTCTAAGAATATAAATACATGTTTTCTAGTCTTAATTCATAATTGTGTGGTAGACCCCATTAATATGTTCAATAGTTCAGCGGTTCTGAGTGCCATGTTTGAACTGTGATAACATTCTGTCAGAAAGTCTGTAATGAAGAATTACTAGGACCGATGACAATGTAGTTTGCTGATTTTGCAGACATGTAGAAGCAGCCATTTATTGCACAGATATTGAGTGCCTTTGATACTCTGAGCAGGGCTGATGGTAATTAGAGACAAGTAGCAAAAGCAATTTCCTGCCTAGATAAATCTTACATTTCTATAGAGAGAAAAACTTTTATATTCCTTTACTGAAAAATACAGGCCTTTTCCTTCTCATATGCTACTTCGTGACAGATTTCCTCTGAGAATGTTTGCATTTATGTGTATCACATCACCTACAGGTGGAACTGTGCTTGTGTGTGTATACACCAAACTGCTTGAAGTACTCTCCCTTCAATGAGTAGTGATAGTAGAGGCAGTTTTGCTCATTTTTACTTCAAAAGTAAATTTGGAAAAGGTAAAAGTCCTCAGTTTAACTATCTCAGGAAACTTAAAGCTAGTAGACAACAGATCACTTTGGATTTCTCACCCTCAGCCATGATGTAATGGTCCACAGCTGGTTGCAGCTACCCGGAAAAGGCGGGATGACCGTCTCCCGGAAGACCACCACCGACTGGGAAACCAGCGTCTCTTCCCCCACCCTAAAACTGATTTCAAAATACACAGCAGGTTTTAAAGGCCATTATATAAGAAACAGTAATGTCTAGGATCATTTAGAAGAAAGATTACTTTAATGAATTTTGGCATCCTCTTTAAAGCAGAAAACCGTGACCATGCACTAAGTATAACCATATTTTGTTCAATATGGGACTCAGAAGAGTGATTTAAGAGCTACAGTCAAAGATGTGTTGAAAACTCTGGCACTCTATGGTTTCCAGGACAGAACACATACAAACAGAACGAGAAACCCGAGGACTGAACAGTGCTGCACTCCGGAGAAGCTGTCTTAGGATACGTCCACTTACATACTCTCACTCGCCTCCCACAGTCTGCTTGGGCACTTAGGCACGAAGGCAGGAAGAAGGGGAACTGCACTCGGTCTGCTCATCTGTCATCTCTCTTCCACTCCCATCCTGAAATAACATTGCGTGGTTGCGGGGTGCATAAAGCATTTGACCTTCCTATAATGAATGATAACAGGGTTAATAATGGGGCCCTGCACGGTACTTATAATATACCATTCCACGCATTTTATATCTATGAACTCACTTCAGCCTTACAACCTGTAAGTTCTGTTATTTCCATTTTATAGTCAAAAATAGATATGAACAGAGGTTGTACAACTATTAACTGGGGAGGCTAACAGTCAAACCCTGCTCCTCTGGCTCTGGAGTCCAGACTGTTTTGTGGAGTTTTGGGGTTTTTGGCAGTGCCAGGAAGCAGATTCAGGGCCCCGGGCCTGACAGGCAGGTGCGGCAGCACTGGAGTCCAGATTCTCAACCCCAGACTCATACTAGTCTTTGAGAAAGGAAGACTTAGGATAGGCCATGCTAATACCCAGGTGCAGGAGCAAAATGAAATGGAAGTTCACACAACAGCTGGAGGTCAGTCTGAGCCCTGGAAATACTGCTCTCTGAGTTGCAAACTGTTGCCTCCAAGACATAGGGGCGCCCCTGGTGCCAAGTGAGGGCCAGGGCAGACGCAGAGCTGCCGCTGCAGACCAGCGAACGCCAGCGATCAGCGCAGGTTGGAGTTCCTCCGCTGAAACAGATGCCTGTGTCATTTCGCTCCCTCAGCCTAGTGCAAGTTAATCTCTCCCCCCACACACTTTTTTTTTTTTTTTGCAGCGCAGGACTAGAAAATAGTAGGTTTTATGACATGATAGAGATGCACATAATGAAGGTAAATGAATTCACTGTCCTTTTCCCTACATGCACTTTTTTGTCAAACATGAGAATCTGCTGGCTTTACTGTGGTTCCCGTTTGTATCATAACATTCCAAAGAACTGAAGTGGACCTTTCTGAGGCCCCTTCGCACATGTCTCTCCCACCGCACAAGAGTGATATTCCATTCATTCCCTTTGTACTTTATACGTTTTGGAACTTGGCTGTCGACAGATCTTGAACTTGGTAATTAGATGGTTCATAGCTCCAAACATGTTGTAACTGCTAGCGTGTTCATGTGTACTTCTTTGCCCCAACTTGATAAAATGACTGATACTGGGACACTATTGTCATAAACACCCCCAAACCTGGGTGTGCCACCTTCGACTGCCCAAACTTGTCCGGGTAGACACGGGATTGCTAAGGCAGCTCCGTGGCCAGCTCGTGGTGGTTTGGTCGTGAAGGGGGCATGGAGGATGAAAGCTGTGGGGAGAGTGGCGGAGGAAAGGAAGCCTCCCCGAGGCGACGGTCCCTCGCAGAGGCTGACGTGACCTCCCACTTTTGAAGTCTGAGGTAGTAGCAGAACTGCCTTACTGCGGTTAACAAATAGTCATAGGCAAAGTATGCAACTTTAGAGAAAGTACCTGACTGTGCCAATAATTCCACCCTTCACCCTCAAACAGGATCAACCCACAAAATAAAAATTCCAGATGTCTTAGTCCTTATTCTTTTGTTCCTGGCATTCTGTCTTCATTCTCTCCCTGTCTCCGGATGTTCTTTTTAGTGCGCTATGGATGAATCGCTCTTAATTTCTGAAGTTCATTTACACTGACATTAGATATCTGCTTTTTCCAGCCTCCCTCCGATCCTGGTTCCCCTTGTCCTTCCAGAGCCCCACCCACATCTTCTGGACCCCTGTGGCTGTTGGGAACTGCGGGGAGGGGGGAGTTCGCGGGGGGGGGTCTCTCCGAGCCGGCCCAGTCTCTCTGGGTCAGGGCAGCTTCCTGTGGCCCGCGGCACCTGCCTGGAGCCAGCTGCTGCCGCTGTCACTGTGTGCTCTTGCATCTCCGTCTCTCTGCCCGCCCGGCCTCTCTGCCCTGCCTCTCCGGGCCTCTCCCTGCAGGTTACAGGGTGAAAATCTCAGTGCCTTTGGTCACCTAAGGAGACCTCAGATAGATGCAGATGACTCTTCGGTGGGTTTTTCATCTGATGCAATTCGTACATTTAGATTTAGAGAAAAATGTCAATGTCGGTACAGAAACTTCTTTTGTCCCAAGCAGAACATCAGCATTAATGTGATTAACTAAACTTCAGACTTTATTCAGATTAATGAATAATTACTTCATTGTTTTTCACGACTGCCCTTGTTCTGCTCCCATATCTGACTCAGGGTAGTGTGTGGAGTTGCTACAGGATGAATTTCCATGATGATTCTACCCAGGTCGCCTCCCCTGTTCCTTTGCTAACAGTGCACGTGTGTGAAGGTATAGAGGGGTGTGCATCTTCAGTGACCAAGCAGGAAGCTAGTAGGTCATGTGGAGGGGTTTCCTTTGAGCCCTTTTGGCTACACGTTCCCTACAAAATGAGCAGGAGTTGAATTATGTTAGAATATTAAATATCTTTACACTTTTGCTCTTCAAATCTGGCAATACACCAAGTTCACCCAAGGAAAGCTTGTACAACACACACGCACAGTCCCTGCCCTGGTTGTATTGGAATGTTTTCCAAGGAAGGGAAGCTCAGAGCCTGCGCTTTGAATGTCTCCTTAGTACTGGGCAGCCAGAGCCAGAGCAAATTACCTGAGGCTTTTCCATTACAGAAGCTGAACGTGGCTCCCAATTTTGAATCTTCTTCTAGTTTGGGATTTCTGTCTGAGTGTGAATATATATATGTAATAACTTTGAATAAATATTAATGCATTTTAAAAGCCTTTCCTCATAGAAGATTACTTCCTTTGCCCACGTGAGGAAGCCTGTCTTGCAGTGGGATCATGCCCCAGACTGTGCTGCTCTGAGCCTCACTTGGATTTGATATCCTCAGTGTCCTGAGGGATTTAGAGCCAGACCGCCTTGAGTTGAAGCTCTGATTCTGCTTGTTGAACTAAAGTCACATAGCCCTTTGGTAGTTGTTCCCTTTGATTAATCAAGGAAAATCCTTACTCACATGCAGAAGTGCTGTGCACCTGAATTATCTGGCCCATGGAAAGCTTGAACACGCTATCGTTTACCAAATTGGAATAACCCTGAACAATTACAGAATCTGGAAAAATCACAAAATTTGGAGTAAGGAATATCAAATCCTGCATTTGTCTTAGCTTCTTGCAGAGGTAGAAATGCCACCTAATAAAATTTCCAACACAACCTCCAATTAAATAGCTCTTTGATGTATGTGGCTGAGAGGAAATCTGACTTATTTGCTCCTTCCTGAGCAAGGAGACCCAAAAGCAAAAATGCTGAAGGTGTGAAAGTGTCAGAATTAGAGCTTATCAGGAGTCGCCAAATGACTAGCAACTTTACAGATGGTTTGTCGTCGCAAAACTATTAACGCTTGACTCTAGGTGTCTCATTTTATATCTATTTCACAAGGGGTATTTCTTGTGTGAAATGACGACGTTTTTATTATAATCCATTCTGCAACATAACAGTAAATGTTATCAAATACGTTTTACCCTTCTATGCCCTTGATTTTAATGTTTAGTACTACATCTATCACCTTGTTTTTCAGAAACCACTCTGAAAAATGGAAAAGCATATCATTGTCATGGGAGATTCAGAGTCCTAAATGATACTTTCTTATTCCATAATTATTTTGCTTTGTTTTGTTTAGCCATCATTTTTCCTTCAAATCTTGAAAAAGTTAAGACGATACAGGAACAGGTTAGAAAATATTCAAATAATACACTAGCCAAATCCTGCAGATGCCAAAATATCACACAGTTTGCCAAGACGAGAGGCCCTGCTTATTTTGAATAGACCTTTTACCAAATCTTTCTTTTCGCCAAATCCCATATGAAAGAAGCTGGCACATGACACCCTCTCCCCTAGGCCACTCGTTAATCGGTCCTGTTAATTAACTACACACAAAAGAAGCTTCATTGGGGCGGGACTCTTTATCTCTTTTGCTCACAGATGTATCCCAAGAGCCTAGATTTAGCATTTCACACATAGCAGTTGTGCCCTAAATATGGGTTGAATGAATAAATGAATGAAAGACATTGTATTCTATCTTGTCAGCATACCATATTGTGTAATCCTTATGCAATGAGATACGCATATTGTTAGCATCTCTAGATTATAGATAATACTTTACTGGTAGATTAGGAAATTACCCAAGGTCAGACAGCCAGTAGATTGATGGCAGGAGATCTCAGTATGCACGTACTGAGCAACACAGGGCAGTGGCATCCTTCTTGGCACTCTACGGGTGCGTGTACATTTTGGATAAATTCAGAAATTATGGGGCAAGTGAAAGTGTGGCAGGAGCTGTGGAGAATCTCTGAACATGGGACCTCCGTATCCTGTTCCATCCTGTTCACTGGCCAGTCCTTTCCTTCATAATCTCCTTTTCTTCTGCCATAGTCACTTTGCCTTTTTTGCAATAGTTGTTCTAAGGCTTTAAAATCAAATGGCTAATCATCAAAGGGAAGAATATCCTTGAAATAATGTGGCAGTTTTACATTTAATTAGCTATAGAGAAGCCCCCCCCCATCTTTCCCCTTATACACAATTACATGAGTACGAAGGTAGAGAAAAATCCTAAGATTATCCTGGGTGGGCCTCACGTACATTCCAACATCATAAAAATCCCACAGCAGCTTTTTCTTAATTTTTCACCAGCATAAAATATAAATGAGCACTGAGTGAAATGTAAGAGTCTGAAAGATTTATTACAAATTTCAAGCCTCCTCCCTGCTGTTCTAGTACTATGTCAACATAGGAAAGAAGAAGAGTAGGCCCCCGGAGTCTTCTTCTATGTAAGAGTCACATGAAGTCAGTAGCAGAGGAGATGCCAGGAAACTGTTAGTTAGATCTCCTCACCTTACACATAGGGAAGTGAGATTTAAAGCCAACTGCAGAGCTAGACTCACCTGCCTATTGTCTGGATAAGTTTAGTGATAACAAATGATTGTGGGGAAAACATTTATACAGGAAAGGAGACTTTTATTTTAAAAGGTTGACATCCTTTGTTAATTACTGCTTTTCTGAAATCAACACAACCACAGAGTAAGTGCTATGCAAAAAAGAATTTCTTAGATAAATGGCATAAATTCAATTAATGGTTTTTTTTTTCAGTACTGGGCATCAAACTTGGGCCCTTGTGCTTCCAAAGTGGGCATCATACCACTTGAGCCAAATCCCCGGCCCCTGTTTTTCTTAATTTTTAACATGCCATGCCATTCCAATCTGATTTCAAGTAATTACAGAAGTATGTAAATTCAAAAAGTTTGTATAATGAGCCAATTTAGTTTGACAGAAGAGGAGATAAAAAATAAAACATTAAAGCTGGAGGAAAACACACAAAAATGCATATTATCAAACAATGTAGAACAGTCTTCCATGTAAGTGAACTAAAACTCATTAACTCCAAGATTCATAGTTATGGTAATGTACAAGCACACCAGTTGTCAAGACTATTCAACATTCCATGATAAAAAGAGCTGGGGTACATTTCTAGTTTTAATAATGTCTACAAATTGCAGTGGACTCTGGCAAAACAGAAAGTATAAGTCTAGTGCAGTTGTTATCGAATTTCCAGTTTACTTGGAAAAGCAAAAAATGAATTATGATATGAATAAAAATATAATGGGGCTGGAGATTTAGCTCAGTGCTTCCGGCGCCTGCCTCGCAAGCCCAAGGTCCTGAGTTCGATCCCGGTAACCACATACAATGCTGGGCGTGGTGACTCACACTCACCAGCCATCAATACCACATACCACAATGCTGGGCGTGATGGCACATGCCTGTCATCCCAGCATATAAATAAGAAAGTATCATTTAGGACTCTGAATTTCCCATGACTCGGGAGGCAGAGGCAGGAGGATTGCTGAGTTTGAGGCTTGCCTGGGCTACGCAGTGAGCTCAGGGCCAGCCTGAACTACAAAGCGAAACCCCGTCTCAAAAAATAATAATAATAATAATAATGACTGCTATACCAGTGGTTCCAATATATTAGTTTTTCTTTTATCCATGGTTTTACTTTCTAAGATTTGAGTTACCCATAGTCAGCCGATGTTGGAAAATATTGAATAAAAACTTCCAAAAAATTATTCTAGTTTAAATTATAGTGTTCTGAGTAGTGTGATGAAATGTCCTACACCATTCCACCCAAAGAGTGAATCATTGTTTGTCCAGTGGATCCACACTGTATATGCTACCTACACAATACCCACTTAATAGATTATTTATCATCATGTTGACTGTTGCAGTATTAGTATATTGTTATAGTTGTTCCATTTCATTAGTAATTATTGTGCTGAATCTCTTATTTTGCCCATTTTATAAATTAAACCATCAGAAGTATGTATATCTGTAGGTAAAAACAGTATACATATGGTTTGGTTCTGTGCATAGTTGCAAGCATCCACTGATAGTCTTGGAAATTTCCTTCACAGGCACAGAGACCAGTCTATAATTTTATGAGATCAGAAAACAAAGAAATCTGAATGGGAGGATTTACAAAGACTTTGTGGAGAAAGTGCTATGCTAACTAACAAAGCCTCCAATGATTTCTAGACTTACAAAGAAAAAGACTAAGAGAAATATGGAGTGGAAGAATTGTGTGATTGGGGAAATAAAACCCTCTGCTGATAGATTGTCAAAAGACGTAGTGTCTGCTCTACCATGTCACAGGGATAAATTTCTTTCCTCTAACATCTTAAATTACAATCAGTGACAATTGAATCTGTGATATGTATCACAATCTCATTTAGTAATGCCAGTGATCTTTTAAATAAAAGTATACTAAATATGTTTCAACGTAAAGAAAAAATGCATCTCATCTGTAGAAATCTGCAGATGGAAATTCTGAACAGTGTGAAAATGGTAGTTGCATAATAGTTTGTACAGTGGGATAGGAGTAGAAATAGATCCTTGAGTTTTGATTTGGAAGCTTTCTTATGAAATTTCAAACCAGAAACCAAAAGCATTAATCCCACCAGTGGGGCAAAGGGGCATGCTTGCTTTCTGAAAGTGAAGTTACTTCCTTGTCTGAGGTAGGATATGGACTCTTGTAACAATATTGTACTAAGTGAAACCCAAGACTTAATGTAATATTGAACAGGTTCATCTACATTTATCCACAAGACCATGCCTGTTCTGTTTTACCTTGACTTCTGGTTCTCCCAAACTGTCTGCAGATAGAATTCAGGGTGTGTGTGTGTGTGTGTGTGTGTGTGTGTGTGTGTGTGTGTTGCCTAGGACTGAACTGAGTGCCTTGTACCTGCAAAGCACACTATCTATCAAGAAGCTCTGAATGCAGGCCCGAAGTTTGGATGTCTTTTTCTTAAATTGAATTCTTTGTTGGTACATTTTATATACAGCTCACAATCACACTCAACATTGGGGAATTTGTACAGAAGTTTGGATGTCTTTTAAGAATGATGGGTTCTTTGGCTTTAGGAGAAAAACAGTGAGAAAAAGTTCGGTCACATCAGGAAGGGGTGTTGGCCTGAATAGGTCAAAGTTAGCAAGATGAAGATTAAGAGTTAGCTAAGAGGTATAAAAATGATAGTGTTTCAGCTCACTAAGATATTATTGTAAGAGCATATCTACAGATCTGAGGACTATTGAAACATGACATTCCAGCCCCAGCTTCTAGAAGGAATTGAGGTTCATAAAAAGGTATTTTCCCAATGGTTGTACCCTGTGACGTTAAAAAATCATCCCAGAAAGGGGTCTGTAAATCACATTTCATAATGGGCTCTGAGCAAAGTTATAATAAGCAAAAGTTCCCTGCCCTTTGTAGAAGCACGCCATTTCAGTCTACTGCAGATAAAACAACTGGAATAAGAACGCTTCACCCACTTTGGATGTTGTTGCTCTTTTCAGATGAGCTTTCTCACTCGCCAAAAGCAAGGAAGGGGTGATCATCTCTCAGAAGAACACAGGGTGTCAAACACAATCAAGAACAAACTGAGACTCCTTTGAATTTAGAAGAATATTAGTTGAATGCCACCATCAGAAAGGAGCGAGAGTCATTTGAATCCCTGCTGCACACAGCTTCTCAGGAACATGCATTGTGATGCTTTCTGTGTTGACTTCTGGTTCTCCCAAACTGTCTGCAGATAGAATTCAGGGTGTGTGTGTGTGTGTGTGTGTGTGTGTGTGTGTGTGTGTGTGTTGCCTAGGACTGAACTGAGTGCCTTGCATCTAGTCTTCTATTTTTGGAAAAATCAGAAAACCTTAGTTCTAGGCATTTTTTTCTAGTTTCCAGAAATAGGGCCATTTTTTAGCCCTTCATTGGGTCCCATGTCCCTCTATGGACTAATGTCTTAGAAAACATGAAGCATTTTCTTGTGGAATTTTGCAGGATTCAGTACCAGTGTTTTGTATATCGAATAGGTACCCTGAAAATCATCACGTCCTCTGCCTCCTGTTGTTCACTGCTTTGTGTGATGCTGTGGCCTTAAAACTGACCGTGGCCTTTGACTTCTTTCTCCCACCGGGTACAGTGGGGTTGCCTGGGTTGTGTGTGTGATTGTAGGTAAGTGATCCCATGGCTTTGATTTGTAAGGTTACAATAGGTGTCATCCACTTGGTTTTTCTCACTGATTTTGATAAAAAAAAAAAAGCAGCCACGTGACAGAATTTTTTCCGGCTAAGAAATGCAGGTGATCTCTAGAACCTGAGTATAGGCAACCTCCACCGAACAACCACCACTGAAGTGAAACCTGCCGGTTATCTGAAAGAGCGTGGAAGCAGATCTGTCTTCACTGCAGCTTCAGAGGAGACCACAGCCCTGGCCGACACCTTGACTGCATCCTGGTGAGACCCTGAGAGAGAGCAGTTTACTACATCAGGACTTCTGAACTACACAAACACTACAGTGAGAAAGGTGTGTTGTTTTAAGTGGCTCTGTTTGTAGGGTTTTTCACACAGCCAAACAAACATTATCGTTTCACTACAATGTTGTAGTGATTTTTCACACAAACAAAACCCTGACACATTCACTAAAAAAAAATAATAATGAGTAGACCTATAAATGTTTGTTTTTTAATGACTACCCACTAATGTATGGCTGGTGGTCTTTTTATGCCAGTGCCCTCTACTGTTTAATTTCCTCTGGAATTAGACATTCGAAGATAAATTCAAACTTTCAGCATGACAGCAAACTGTTCCCGTGTGTGTGTGTGTGTGTGTGTGTGTGTGTGTGTAGGAGAATATTTTTAAAAGGTTTCTAGAAAATAAAAGCCGTACCTACAGAGGATTAATCCTGACACATCGATGCCCAACACCATCTTGTGATTTCTTCGGGCATATCCATCTTTCTGAAATTTCTCTACAGTTTATACCCTGGATTTTAGTTTGCAGTACTCAGGGTCTTTCACCAACCCAGCAAATCTTCTTGAGCTCTATGATTTGACCAGCCCTGTTCAAGTCAGAATGGAAGAGCCGAGAAGAGTAAGTCACAGTGTCACCTCTCAGGGCATATTTGGTATTAAAGTATCATGCAAAGGATAAATATAAACTGCACATATGATGACATGATCTAGGAAGCTTGTCCCCTATCATTCAGAAAGGAGCAGTATTTGCGACTCAGTTTTGCTTTTACTATATAAATGCATACTCACAAGTCTAAAATATGAATACTCACATGAAACATAAAATCGATCATTACAATAAATGCTACTTTGAGTAGACTATTTTGAGATATGAATAAAACTGAGACAAGGGTGTATGTAAATAGGAATGCTAACTGATCTGATTTGCATCCCACATAAATTTAAAGGTAATTAGATGTTTTCTTAAGCTTGTCTATTAGCAGTGCAATTTGAAACCATGAAGGGTTTAAGACTTAACAACAAAATAAAGTCAGCCACCAGGAAAAGCC
The DNA here is from genome assembly GCA_004025085.1 of Thryonomys swinderianus. Lineage (NCBI taxonomy): Eukaryota > Metazoa > Chordata > Mammalia > Rodentia > Thryonomyidae > Thryonomys > Thryonomys swinderianus. The sequence continues at coordinate 149,525 of PVIC010000185.1, forward strand.
ATCCTGGGCTCTATGTAGAGATTGTGTGGAATTGTGAGCTACATGGAATACAAGCAATACCACTATGGATTCCTAAGCATATTAAAATTGTGACTTCTTATTCTTACATCACAGAGGTTTTTTTTTTTTCATTTACTTAGGGAATTAAATAAGCTACTTTAAATAACTATAACAGAGGATGACACACATTTATGTGGGTACTTGTGAAATAAAAGAGAAATTCTAAATTGCATCCTTAAAAAGGAGACATTGTTTGAAGCATATTTTCATAAAAGTCACAATGTGACATTTCAGCATTTCATATGTAAATACCCTTAGCTGTTTCTTTGGACTTAACAATTTCAACATAAAGGCGTAAGTTAATTTTTTTCTCTAGTATTATGCTACAACTTGCTCACAAAACCAATGAATTTCAGGCATCTTTTGTTATTTCAAATGGTCATTGAAGTTGGCCATTTGAGAAAATGTATACCACAGAAATCTGCAAAACTGGAAATCCACCCCCAAATTCTACAAGTCTGTTTTCTAGTCTCAAACCAGTTTTAAAAACTCTGGTCTAGCTGTTACCCGTTTATCCATGTGATCTGTGTCACTGTCAGTGACTCATGTACATGAGTACTAACCACTTACTCATGTAATTTGATTTTCCTTTTCTTTCCCCTGCTGCCCTTAAAATAGAAAAAGTATTTGTATTTTATTCTGAGACCAGTTCTAGCAAAATATAAAATAGGTAACATATTTTGAAGGGGTTTTTTTTTCCTTTTTTTTTTTTCCTCTCCTCTCTACCTCATAGGAGAATACTACTTTTAAAAAGTATTTTCTTGGAGGGTTCGGAGATTTAGCTCAGTGGTTCCAGCACCTGCCTCGCAAGCGCAAGGCCCTGAGTTCAATCCCGATAACCACATACAATGCTGGGTGTGGTGACTCACGCCCACCAGCCATCAATACCACATACCACAGTGCTGGGCATGGTAGCTCACACCTATAATCCCAGCACTCCGGAGGGAGGCAGAGACAGGAGGATTGCTGAGTTCGAGGCTTGCCTGGGCTACATAGTAAGCTCAGGGCCAGCCTGAACTACAAAGTCAGACCCTGTCTCAAAAAAAAAAAAAAATCTTCTTGGGGCCAGAGATTTAGCTCAGTGGTTCCAGCACCTGCCTAGAAGCACAAGGCCCTGAGTTCGATCCCCAATAACCAAATACAACAGTATAGGACATGGTGACTCACATGCACCAACAATCAGTACCACACAGCACTGTGCCAGGTGTGCTGGTTCACGGTTGTAATCCCAGCACTCGGGAGGCAGAGGCAGGAGGATTGCTGAGTTCCAGGCTTGCCTGGGCTCCATAGTGAGCTCAGGGCCAGCCTGAACTACAAAGCTAGGCCATGTTTCAAAAAAAAAAAAAAATTAGTTTCTTTTCAGCAAGCTCTGGTTCTAAGTCTTTATAACTTAAGAATGATTCAGGAATTGGCAGCAGGAGAACCTGGGGCACATGCCCATCACATGGGGCCTGACAGAGATGAGGCTGAGATAAAAGGAGAGCAGACTGGGCATTTCTCACCACACCCCTCGGAAGGGGAGGATAAATCTCTCATTATGAGAAAATCCTCCATTTTCTACCATATAAGAATTTCTCTCGGTATGTTTCTGTGTTCCCTGTGAATCTGATCTTCCTTTAGTCCAGTGCTGGGATGTCACATGGTTGGGGGTCGTTGTGTGGCCAGGTGAGTCCCCACAGCGCGGGGTGTGGCTCGGGAGCCCTTGCCTGACGTCTTCTGTAGTATGGTGTTCGGCTGGGCCCAAAGTGTGGGTACGTTTTCCAGTTGTTCCCTGGCACTCAGAGCCTCTGTGGGTTAGGGAATCAGTTGGCACGAGACTGCTAGGATGTACCCTGCTCTGTGCTGTGAATCCGGGGTCTCAGGAGCTTTCTCGAGCCAACCTGAGCATGCGTCAG
>PVIC010000186.1:0-46760 GCA_004025085.1 Thryonomys swinderianus
CTCTGAAAACTATAGGACTCTGAAAAACGAGATAGAAAAGGAGATCAGAAAGTGGAAAGACATTCCTTGTTCCTGGGTAGGGAGAACCAACATTGTCAAAATGGCTATACTTTCACAACTACTACACAGATTCAATGCAATTCCAATTGAAATTCCAACACTATACTTCACAGAGCTAGAGAAATCATCCAAAAGTTCATCTGGAACCACAAGAGACCTAAAATAGCGAAAACAATTCTAAGCAACCACGACATGGCAGGGGGTATTACAATCCCTAACTTAAAACTCTACTATAAAGCCACTGGTAGGGGGTATTACAACCCCCAACTTAAAACTCTACTATAAAGCCACTGTGATAAAAACTGTATGGTACTGGCAAAGTAACAGACCCAAGGACCAGTGGTATAGATTAGAAGATCCAGAAATAAACATTAAGCCACCTTATCTTTGACAAAGGAGCCAAACATCCCCAATGGAGGAAAGACAGCCTCTTTAACACATGGTGCTGGAAAAACTGGGTTTTAACCTGCCAAAAACTAAAGCTAGATCTATCTCTCACCTTGCACAAAACTAAATTCACAATGGATTTGAGACTTTAATATTAAAACAGAAACAATAAACATGCTAGAAAACAGGTTAGGTAAAACTCTTGGAGACATTGGCTTAGGCAGAGACTTCATGAATAAAACCTCTATAGCACAAGAACTAGCAGAAAGAATCAACAAATGGGATCTCATCCTACTAAAAAGCTTCTGTGCAACAAAAGAAATCACTGGCACTGCTAAAAGACAACCAACAACATGGGGAAAAGTTCTTACTAGCTGTTTGTCAGACAAAGGGCTATTATCTACAATATACAAGGAACTTAAACAAATCAGTCTCCCCAAGTTTAAAGACCCAATTAAAAAATGGGCATCTGAAATGAACAGACACTTCTCAGAGGCAGAAGTTAAAGCAGCCAAGAAGCATATGAAGAAATGTTCAACATCACCGGTCATTCGAGAGAGGCAAATGAAAACAACACTGAGATTCCATCTCACTCCACAAAGAATGGCCACTATTACAAAATCAACCAATGATAAGTGCTGGCGAGGCTGTGGGGAGAAAGGAACCCCTCTCCACTGCTGGTGGGATTGCAGACTTGTGCAACCATTGTGGAGATCTGTGTGGAGAGTCCTCAGAAAACTAGGACTAGAGGTCCCATTCGACCCTATACCCTGCTAGGAATATACCCATGGGAATTTTAAAAATCACATTGGAAAGGCAGATGTACAATCTTGTTCTTAGCAGCTCAGGTCGTGATAGCCCAATCTTGGAAACAACCCAAATGCCCATCAACTGGAGACTGGATAAAGATGTGGTTTCTTTTTAAAGTGGAGTATTACTCTGCCATAAAGAATGACAAGATTTATTCATTTATGTGCAATTGGAGACACCTGGAGGACACACTAATAAGTGAAATAAATAGAACACAGATATGCAAATACTGGATCTTTTCTTTGATATAAGTACCTGTAGAAGTAAAGGAGCTCTAGAATGTACGATAGTTTTTGTAGAATGGGAAATATCCAAAAGGAATTTGGTGTGGGAACATAATGAAGGGAAAGAATAAAATATGATTTGGAAAAAATAAAAGAGTATGTATATAGGGGGTGTGGAGGGGGTGGGTGGGCAGGAATGTGGGTAAAAATGAGAATTAACCTGTGTCACATATTGGTACAAATTCCCCAATGTTTTATATGATTGTGAGCTGTGTATATAATGTACCAATAAAGTTTACTGAATAATGGAAAAAAAATAGGAATTTTTTTATAGGCCCCTGAGCTTTTGTTTCCCATTTTCAATCTTCAAAAACTGAAAAGGGCACCGTACGCATGGTTTTCATTTGTACCTGCAGCAGGATACAAACATCTGAGTGTGAACCTGGCCGGCAGGCCTAAGCAGGGTGTAAATTTGGATGTGGTTGGCCTCGGCCCATGGCATTTGTCAGAACTGGAAGGACCCCAGACCGTCTTCTACCCTTGACACCAAGCACGAGCTGCCCTCCCAGCAATCTATGCAACTGTGGTTTCTGTCTAGTTTTCTCAGTCTGTACCCTCGGATCAGTGAGTGGGACAGAACAGTCCAATGAGAGTGGCATTTTCACATTCTCCCTCTTTCCAGCTATTTCTTCTCTCAGTCAGGAATACCTTCTGTCTGCTTTCACTGCAGAGTGCCCAGTGATTCATATTAATACCTTTTATTATCTCGGGGCATGTAAATATGAAAGGGACATGTGCTGGCTTCTTAAATGGTTTTCATTTTCCAAATCTGTCATATATGAGTTAGTTTCGAGGCTGAATGGCAAGTTCTGAGTGTAAGAAGAGCAGTTTTGTAAGGAAGTAATGATAAGGGTCGCTGCCAAGGATGCATCTCTGGGCAGCCCTTGAGTCTGCAAGGGTGGCTTGTCAGCATCTGATTGAGCTACTGTCCTATGTGGAAAACTTGAAGCTCTGTACGGGGAAACGCAGTCCTTAGGATGCCCAGAGAAACTGACAGATGGCACCGGGGTAAGGGGGCTGGGAGATCTTTACTGTACTTTGGTAGCCGAAGAAAGAAGGAATTTCTCTAATCTCAGAAGTGATAGCTGAGCAATGGCAGTTGAGATGGGTAGTTGCAAATGGAATGGAAGAGCGAACACGGGAGAAGTCCAGGAAGAGCTGAGCCTGTGTAACTACTTTCCACTTGTGTCATGGGTTGAATTGTGAGCCCCCCAATATTCTTATGTTGAGGCTCTGACCCTGAACACAGTGGTATCGAAAGAAAAGGCCTTTAAAGAGATGACTAGACCAAAATGAGGCCAGCAGTGTGGGCCCCGATCCAAGCCCGATACCCTGATAGGCAAATTTGGTCTCAGATATCCACGTATGGAGGGTCCCATGAGGACCCAATGAGAAGGTGGCCATGTGCACGTCAGGCCTCAGAGGAGCCAAACCCACTGAGACCTTTGGCTTTGGACTTTAGGAATGTGGCAAAATCAAGTGCAGTTGTTTAAGCCGTCCAATCTGTGGTACTTTGTCAGAGCAGCTTGAAAGAACTGATACATTTGGCACATGCTACTACTTGGAGAACAAGCCAAGCTAAGTGTTGGGCCATCAGTAAAGTCCAGGGGCATTTTGGGAAATATTTAATCTGTCCGCCGAGGGTCGGGACTCACCACATCAAAGGCCGTAAACACGTGACAGTAGTGGTGATTGGACTTCAAATCCTTCGTGATATAAGCAAACGTGGAGAGGTCTTCTGGGTCCTGGGCAGCACAGGAGATATTACGAATTTCATGCTCAGCAATTATGTTCTGGAAGAAATGGACAAAAATGATAACTGTTTTCCTTCGTGAACCTGCATATGTGGGGACAAGAGTAACCCAGGAAGCGGTTGCATTTTTCCTTCTTTCTAGAGCACTAGTGACCAGCCACATGCAGAGGGATTCGATGCTCTACCCATGGGCAAATGTACACCTCATCTGGAAAGAACGTTTTCATTTAATGAAAAACAACCTAAAATAGTCCCACGCTGGTGCTTCAGTTCTCAGCTGGTACGCCGGAGGCAGTCTGGTTGGCAGACACTTTCTAAAACAGTCATTACTAAGCATTTTGCTGTTTCCGTCCCCATGTCCGTCTGTTAGATGTGCAATGCAGCCCTTCCACCTGCTAATCCACCAGAGGGGTCACGTGTCATTTCTACGTGGGGTGGCCTGTGACTCCAGGAGGCAGCCCCAATCCCCACCATTGGGCTCGTTCAGGTTAAAGTATGTCATCAGAGCTACAGATCGAACCCAGGACCTCAGGCACGCTAAGCAAGTGTGCTACTGCTGAGCCACAACGCCAGCCGCTGCCTGGTGGTCTTGTACACACCCTTATCCCCAGAGCAAAGGCCGGCGCCAGACAGAGTGGGCAGCTGGATGCCTCAGCTGTGCTCTCTCTTCAGGGCTCTGGGGGGAGACTGAGGCAGGAAGAGGGAAGGGCTGCTCTGCAATACTCAAGGCCATGCTGCCTTGTTCTTACGGGGTCTGTGGCTGCTACAGCCCCTTCCTTCCTGTAGACGGTGCACGGATGCTTCCTGCCTCCCGCAGGCCAGGCGGGAGTGGGCTGAGGCCGAAGGGCGTCTGTGGCACCCAGGCCCACCAGGTGCATCACAATGCTCCGCTTCTGACCACTGCTCCTATCCCCTCTGGCTGACATTCTCCCTCCCCCGCATTTCTCTGTGCCTTTGCCTCCCACCCCATCCCGTCCCATCTTAGAGAACAGTGGGTCGGAGAAAGGTTTAGAAAGTTTTTGTCATAAAGCACTGAATATCCATGGAGCACGATCTGGGTCATAAAACCTGCTAGCAACTCCTTCTGACACACAGATGTGTCTAACAAGCCAAAGTTGTCTCCTAATAGTGTGATCTTTTTTTGTCTTCCATCCCACTTGTGTGTTGGGCAGTTGTCACAGACTTCCAGCCCTCATGCCTTGTTTATCCTAACTGCCTCGTAACTGAACATGCCTTAAAGAACTTGTTGGCAAGACAATGTTCTGTGTCCGCTCATCAGTGTCTAAAAAGCTACATGATATTTGTTCCCAGCAGCACCCAGCAAGTACTCCATGTCCCTAACGCTACCAAGCTGTGAGGCTGGGAAGCAATTACAGAAATAACACATAGAAGAAGATTTAATGAAGACGTTCTTCCCTGTGTCCTTGAATGCTGACAGTCCTGGTAGCCGCTCTGTCAAAAATGACCCACACTGAAACTGGAATCTATAAACAAGTAACATTCGTTGTAAAGAGGGCTTCAGAGAGTACCTCCTCCAGGAGGAAGCTGAATTAGGGGTCACTGGGCCTGAACAGGAACCTGAAGACCCTGGTGGTCTTTCAGGTGTGTAGAGTCTCCCCGTCATGGATTGAGCTGGTGCCAAACCTGAGTGGACCTACATCATAGGAAATAGGACAGTATCTCCATGTTTTAACTAAATTGGCATCTTGTGCTCTGGAGACCCTTGCTAGCCTGAGCTTGATCAGCCCCTTGGGGAAGTGTTACAGTGTCATGTGTCCTATACTCAATTTTTATTTTTTATTTTTTTGAGACAGGGTCTTGCTTTGTAGTTCAGGCTGCCCTGAGCTCACTATGGAGCCCAGGCAAGCCTCAAACTCAGCAATCCTCCTGTCTCTGCCTCCCAAGGGCTGGGATTACAGATGTGAGCCACCACGCCTGGTTCAATTTTTATTTTTTCAATTTGGGAACTGAGCAGGGCCTGGGCACTGACACAACCCGCCCCCTTCCCCTGTTAATTTTTGGATGTCATCTTACTATGTTGCCCAGCCTGGGCTTGAACCTGGCATCCTCCTGCCTCAGCTTCCTAAAGTGCTGGGAGCACAAGTGTGCTACCATGCCTGGCCGCACCGAATTCCCTGGGTCTTGCCAGTTTACCAGGTGCCACTCTTGATGATTTTCAGTATTATGTGGGAGCACTATGACCCTGGGCAAGACTGTGGTACAGGTCAAGTGGATCTTCGCAGCTCTCTCTCCCTGTGTCTTTCTTGATAACATTTTGAAGCCCCTCTTCTCTTTTCCCCAGGGCCCAGGGCTGGCTTTTAACATCTGCTGACATCGCCATCTGTGTGGCCAACCAGCCTGCTCTTCCACTTTTATCTGAAACTCTGGTTCCTCTGCCTCCCCAGCCTAAGCTAGAAGGAAAGCAGGCTAGTGAAGCATTCTCCACTCGGGAATCCCCTCGCACAACACTACGATACATCCTGGGTGTAGAAGGTGGCGAGACGAAGCCTCACCATGACAGTGCTGTCCAGAAAGGGGCGGAGAGCGCCCCACGGGGAGGATGGACCCAAGGCCAGACAGGGCAGCTGCGCCCAGCTCAAGGCCGGACTCCTCCTTTCCGAGCCCATCCTGGGGAGACCAGATCTCCATGAAGGCTCTAGTGCAGGCCTGGGGAGGGTGTCCTGGCTCTGCCTGGGATATTTGGCTTGGCTGCTGGGAAACAGAACGGTCAGTCCAGTCAATCACTGCGGTGCTTCTGGGAAGGAAGGGCTGAGACACAGCATGACGCAGCCTGGAGATGTGCCTCTGGCCACTCCTGCAACTGGGGTCCAGGGCTCCCCTGAGCCTGCAAGACTGCAGTTGCTCCCAGGAAAGCACAAGATGGAGGCAGCGGCAGGTCCGGCCCTGGGCTCCCTGAAGTCACCCTGCAGGGGATGCGACGCCAGGGACAACAGCACATGACTGTGCTTTCCATGGCTCCAAGCACCTGAGAAATAGTATGTACTATAAAAAACAGTAGGCACTTGTTTAGGCCAATACCCTGAGTTATTCTGTGCCTAAAATACAGCATCCACCCTGTTTGAAGCTGGCATTAAGAAGAGAAAAGGAAAAAAAAAAAAAAAAAAGCAAAGCAACAAACACATGGTGGCCCAGCCCTGCTCCTGATTTAGCCAGATGGAAGATCAAAGGGGAGTTAGCATCACCTGGCGAAGCGCGACCCAGTCTGCAGTGTCACCATTGGCCGGACCTGGGCTGCCTCTTGCAAGACCCGGCTGATTGGAAAAGGGTCTGTAACCAGCTGGTCCAGTCCTAGGGCCAGTTCTCAGTTGGAGCTGCCGCTGGGCTGTGAATCTGCAGAAAGCTGTAGTGAAGCCACTAAACCATTTCAGAGCGAAATGTATTCCAAGTTCCATTTTAAAATCAAGATTCCTTTCTGCTTCTTCCTTCTTAAATCAAGATTAGTGATTCGATTCACTTCCAAAGTTGCTAGGCAATACATTTATACATTTGTAACCAGGCACCTAACCCTGCCCGGTGAACTCAGCCAAAGCTATTTATTATCAGGATAAAAGGAAAGACATGCTTTGCTGGCAGGTTCCTCTTTCACACAGCCTGATGGGGTCACAGGAGGGAAGGGGAATTAACACATAATTAATTATCCATTGTACTTCAATCTAACTGGTGGAAGGTAGCTGTGGGGCAGTAGAAGGAGCATTAGTTTCAGGATTGGCAACACCAAGTGTAGTCTTCCTGCTCAACCAGCAGGCCGTGTGACTACAGAGAAGCGCTGAACCTTGGGCAGAGGCCTCAGGTCCCTAGCTGTCCGCCTGGCACCGCGCAGCGCCTTTTGTCTTATTAGGGGAGGGGAGAGAAGGCACGGTTGGGAGTGGACTGGGAAAGAGTAAGACATACCAGACACCACAAGGTGAACAGGAGGTATGAGCTCTGGCTGAGCCAGCGTGGCCCCGGAATGGTGGGCCCTGTGCATGCACTCACATCTCATAAATCCTTCTCTCTCAATCCAAGTGGCCCCCAAGACAACTGCAGTGCCAGGACCCAGGAGTGCATCAGCCCACTCCTTTCCTGTGATCTTTGCTGGATGACAAAGTGGCACATAAAGCTGGCCTGCAGTGGGCACTACCAGGGCCCAGGGTCTGTGCACCGTCCCGCTCAGACGGCAGTTGTTCCTGCTGAAGCCGGTCCTTCATCCTAGCTGGTGGCCAGTTTTCAAGCCTTCTCCATCCAATGCCACCCGGGCAGCTTCCGCCACTTCTTTCTTCGAACCCTAAACATAGATCTCGCTGCTTCGAAATCCCGCACAGGAACTACTAGACCTTGCTTGAATCACCCAGGCTCTCACCCGACGGCCACGTCCCGATGAGATCAGCTACCCAGCCTGGTGAGGGCGAGGCTGTCAGGCTCCTGAGAGAGCCAGGCACACGCTGTTCTTGCCGCAGAGAGCCTGGGTCGACCTGTCACCACGCGATGCATCCTGCCTTGGCTGTAGGTTCTCAAAACTATGTGGAGGTTGGGGGCAGGAGATTTAGCTCAGTGGTTCCAGTGCCTGCCTCACAAGTGCAAGGTTCTGAGTTCGATCCCAGTAACCATATACAATGCTGGGCGTGGTGACTCATGCCCACGAACCATCAATACCACATACCACAGTGCTGGGTGCGGTGGCTCACGCCTGTAATCCCAGTACTCAGGAGGCAGAGACAGGAGAATTGCTGAGTTCCAGGCTTGCCTGGGCTACATAGTGAGCTGAGGGCCAGCCTGAACTACAAAGTGAGACCCTGTCTCAAAAAGAAAAAAAAAAAAAACTGTGGAGGTCCACACTGCAAGAAACTGAAAGATACGCCCTCCCTTCTTTATTTACACAAAATTATCTTCTGCATATCTTTCTCTGCTACTCCTTCCATAGGGTAGTCACTGGTGAGCGGAGGTCTGTGGATGATGCAGCTAATTACTGGTGATTGAGTCAGGAATGTCTCCTTGAGGTACAGGAAGGTTGACTTCTACATCCCGCAATGTGTCAGGGAGCGAAATGCCACGGACCTGCCAGGGCTGTCCCTCCTGACTCGGATGTGCAGAGCAGGCCAGCAGGATGCTTGTGACACAGGGGCAGCTGCCAGAGCTGCCGGGATGACAGCCTGAGGCCTGCAAACTTCCCATGGCAAACACGCCTTGCGTAGAAGCTCTTAGAAGCCACGTTGGCTCATTGAGTGTCAAGCATATCCACGGAAAACACACTGCTTTTCAAGTTTTTCAAATACAAATGTTGTGTCGGCTTTTGCTCCAGGCTAGCACGCGTGCGTGCATGCGGCTGAGGCAGGAGATCCAAGTGTAAGGCCTTCTTTTACATTTAGATAGAACAGATAGTGATGCTCTATTCATAGCATTCCATAGAATTTTGGAACTTTTAAGACAATGGGCTATAATTTAAGGATGAGGTAATTTTATGTACCAGGAACTGGAGTTGCCTCCAAGGGAAAGAACAACAAATCAACCGGCCTGTTCTGATCTGAGTCTCCACAGTTGTAACCTGTCGGCAGCTGTGACATCGCTCCCCACCTGACATTTCACTATGAAGAAGCTCCGGCTGTTGTCAGCCTGCACGAGCCCCAGCTTCATCACCAGTTTCCTCTGCCCCGGTTTCAGAATTTTTTCTAGACCTGCAGATGCTTCCTGAAGTAGATTGGGGCGCCTGGGCTAATCTGACGTGGAAGCAACAATCTTCTCACAGAAAACCAATCAGGAAAGAGCCACTGTCTGATGTGGGTCCTTAGGTCACAGGGACCAGAGAGTCGGCGTCCACAGACTCTCCCTGCTGCCTGAATGCAGCTGCCTGGGCCCAAGTCCTCGCTGCGGACACTCGCTGTCTCCTGGCTTCGCATCCTCCAGTCTAAATCTGGGGGGGGGGGGGGGCGGTTCGGCCTGGCAGTCTGGAAAACAAACGGCGCTCGCTCTACTGTTGGACTTGGTGAGTTGGAAGGACGAGGGGAGGCAGGCACACCTGAGGGGTCCGGTTCAGCAATGGGGCACTGTGGTCTGGGACACCTGTCGGGTAAAATGCAGCCAGCAGCGCACCCTCGCCCTCCGAGCTGCAAGCTGTGTCCGCTCTAGGTACGAGGGCGGAGCTCGCATCGAGCTGCTTTTCTGAAGGTGTCTCTCAAGAAAACGAGCAGCCAAAATGGTCTTCTTTCTCAGTGGCTGGGGGCGAAATGCAGTTAATTCCATACAGCACGACCGCGCGGGTGATCTCGGTGTCGGACACTCGTCACGTGGACGAAGGAAAGGACGCCTGCGTATCTCTAGAGAAATGCAAAGACTGTTCGAGCTCTGCATCCCTAACACGTCCTCCTGGGGGGGGGGGCGATGACGTTGTGACCTTTTTGTTTTTCTACAGCTACTTCCTCCCCTCTTTCAATGGTCTCTGGATTCAAAGGAACTTGTTGGGTTAGGGCCCACGCGGGATGAGAGACGCCAGCTCAGACCCCAACCCCTAGCAAAGGCGCCTTTTGCAGTACGCGCGCATGCGCATGTGCACCCATGTGTGTGCACGTTTATAGTTCTGAGCGCCAAAAGCCGAGGGGAGCAATTCAGATGGGGAACGTTGGGATTTTAGATCAGTACTCATGATGGCACTTGGCGATTAAAATTTAGGGAGGTGTGGTGCTTACCTTATTTGTTGCATCAATAAATTTGACTCCTTTATATGAGACGGAAAGAATAATAGTAGGGACCTTTTTCATTTGCTCTGTAGACTTCTGAAATGAAAATTAGAAAGCATCCCAAGTTAAACACAACACAACACACACATACACACACATGCCAAACACATTCTAACTTGTTTCTCTTCTCTTGGGCTTGTGAAGTGCTTCCACACGAGGGCCTGAGAACTCTTTTCCGTGAAGCTTTCTGTGGTCCCCGTGCACCCTGCCGCCACTAAGAGAATGAGGGACGTCTCTTTCCTTGCCTTGGACAACTCCAGGGTGCATTCTGGCATTAACAAAATATATACAAACACTTTTCCAAGTCACCCTTACTCTTCAAGGCAGAGAAGGTTTTGATATGTACCTGAAACAATGAGTTTGAAAGTTTTGTTTTTCAGTTTTTTGAGACAGGCTCTTACTATGTGGCCCAGGCTGGCCTTGACCTCATGGTGATCCTCCTGCCTCAGCCTCCTGAGTGCTGAGATTATAGGTGTGCTACACCATGCCTGGCCAGAGCAAAGATTTAAAGTACATCGCCATGGGTTTTTCTTGAACTTGGCCAAACCCACAGAAGCGGATGAGATACTTCGAGCAGGATCACAGTGACCACACAGGCCACCCTCCTGTGCTGTCCCACAGGCCCCGCACCAGCAGCCTGTATTTCCGGCTAGAGTAAGAGCTGGGCAGTCCCGGGAACCTACATTATCACTAGAGCTGCTCTCTCCCCCCAGGCCAGGTTCTCACGAGAGACGCTCACCCTGGCTCCACAGGCAGTGGCTCCTGTTATGCATCTATGAAAAGTCCCTTCGTAACTTAGGATGCGCCTTTTCTGCTGACTGTCAGCATGCGTCACAGCCACCCGCAGCCTGTTTACTTCGTTCTCCTCCAGGCTTCTCTCAGTAATCACACGGAACATCAGGGGAACCTACCTGACAGTTAGCCTGATGGGTTTTCCGGACAAGACAGGCGGTGACACAAGGGGAGAGAAAACACATGAGAAGGTGAGAGGGAGAAAAGCATTCCGATAATTTACCAATGGCATCAATTCATTAAGAAGTAAAGGACGGCGCAACAGGATAGGGTTACAGACGCATGCAAGGGGGGGAACTGTTGGCCTGCAAGGCTCTGTCTCTTTCTTCTGCTGTTTTCTCTTCATTCTGTTCACCGTACTGCGCAGTCTTGGGCCTGACGGGCAGGAAGATTAAATTACCGAGGTGTGCAGGGGACTGAGAAAAAATGAGAATCAAGACATATTATGTACAAGTACAAATTTTTAATCTTGAATGTGATCATAATGTATATCTAAAACGTACCAATAAACAACAACAAAAAGAAAAACCCACTTATTGTCTGTTCAGAATGCTAATTGTAGGCAGCCCCCATTCCCATCAAGGGAAAAGCTCAGCAACAGCATCAGGGGACACGGGAAGGTGGGCAGAGAGGGGCTCGCAGCCCACCCTGCTCGCTGGGAAGAGGGCTGAGCGTGCTGCCCTCCCAGGAGCCGGCGGCAGCACAGAAGCCACCAGGCGGTCCTGGGCTGCTCAGCTATGAAGGCCAAATCCCTGCAATGCTGCTAAATGCACTGGCCAAGGTGGGCGCAGAGCCGACAGGGAGGGTTGCAGTGCACACAGAGCAGGGCCAGCCCTCATTCGAACGTGTGTTTTCTCATTCATTCAACAAACCCGGCGCCTGCCAGGAGCGGTTCTGGGGCTTTCACCGAGAGAGAGTTGGATTCCCCAGGGGCCGAGAGGAGCGGAGAGGGCTGTTCCAGCAGCACTGCCGGTGTGTGTGCCGTGGGAAAGGCGTTCGGGCCGCCGCGCTGAGCGAGGCCGCGGCAGTGCCGGTGGTCAGGAGAATGGGCAGAAGAGCTGCAGGAAGGGAAGCAGGAACCGGACGACAGACCGCAGCGGAGCCGGTGGGGGCCGGGAGGGGGCAAGGGCTGCGCGGCCCAGGAGGAAGAGCCGGCCGGCATGGGGCCTGCCTGGGAAGACGCGCGCCTCGGACGCTACGCAGCCCCCGAGGCAGGAGCTTGGGACGAGCTTTCGCACAAGTCCGCGGAGAGGCGGGAGCCGGGACCACGCAGGGAGACCAGTCCTGAAGAGCCAGGGCTCGGGTGGCCCTAGACGGCACGACTGGATCGGCGAGGACGCTCCCCGTTGGCCGCGCAGAGGACAGCAGAGTCTGATGCCGCGAGTGCAAACCTGAGTCTAAGAGCCACGCCTCTCGCTGCCAGCGGCTCCTCCCTGGGCGTCCTGGGTGACATCCCGGCTTCAGCAACTGGCAAGATTTGGTGCTGATTTTGTTAAGAGCAGCTGCAGGCGAAAGAGGGCAGCGGACAAAAAGGCACCGAGCAAGGCACAGCGAGGTCCGCGAGAGGGAGTGGGAGGCAGCCGAGGGACAGGGCGCGACACAGGCTCCCGGGCCAGCCGGGGTGTCCCGGTACTTCTGCAGAGTCCACAGCACATGCCCTGCCAACCAGATAGGACAAAGAGCAGCCGCAATTGTGAGCTCTCCTGGAGCCCACGGACTACTGCTTTCCTGACCGGCAGCAGCGCCCTGCTGTCCACCTGCAGGCTGTGCGGGGCCTTTGGGCCGCCAGTGCTGGGTGCGTATTCCAAGCTGCTGCACAAACTGTACTTCTGTCCCCACTGTGCCCTGGACCTGGCTGGCTGCAGAGCTGTCAAGGGCACTGTGGGATGCCTTCAGGTCAGGCTCCTCCTGCCAAGCGGTTATATTTTACAAGAAATAACGATCAGCTCCTTTTTAGGGGCTTTTTTGATCGTGTGCTTTGACAGAGTGTACAAAGACGTGGTTTTGAACAAAACTTTAATGAAAGATGAGCATGCATACAAAGTAGGCAAATCAAATCTGCAGAGTTTGGAGGGAGCCTAATCAGGGAGGCCAGACACCCCAGAAGCACCTGCTTCGTAGGTGTAGAAAGGCTGGCGCAAAGCTCTGGGTTCACTGCAGGAAGTCTAAGCCCCACCTTCCTGTTTGCTCTCCAGTCTTGGGGTCACCGTTTTTATCCTTTCCCGGACTGGGGTGCCTGTGCTGAACATTTCCACTCAAGCTGGAAAGCTTGCACGGCCTGCTGTGCTGGGCTTCCATGCATTTGGAGATGCCTTCGATTTACAAGTCCAGCCCTCTTTGCGTGAACAGAGTTCTCATCTTGCCAGTAAAGCCTTCAGGAGACGCCTTTGAGTTTGTCTCAGTTTCTAGTAGCTTTTCCCTGTCCCCTGCTTTTGGTGGGATTCTTGAGGTTTTCCAGAGTCCTGAAAGTCCCTCCTCTTCGGTGCCAGTTTAGGAAGAGGCTGATTTATAACCGGACCTCTGTGGCCTACATGGCTGCCACATGCTCAGGGCACCGAGGTTAACCCGCCCACACTGTGTGCACCTGCAGAGAGCTGACCAGTCCTATTTCCTGCATGGGGTTCACCATTATACCCTTTTGTATTAATGCCAAGACAAACACTGCACAGTTTTACAGTGATACTTTGGAAATCTACAATAAAATGCAACTTTTGAATCTTAAATTCAAAGGTAGCCTCATTTTTAGCATTTGAGTATGTATTCTCTAAATCACTGAACAAAACCAAATCATAATTCTTTACGGAGGTGATCACCAGAAGTACCCTTCATAATTAATAACAATACAGCACTGTTTTTTTTTTAAAGAAGGATCTCTGGATTTACTAAGAAAAGGAAATAATCATCTTTTTCTTTTAAATTATACATTAGGAATATGCTTGATATCAGGTCAGATCACTATCGACCTTTTATTTTAACCATAAAGCATGTCCTGGAAATAAGTGTATTTGTCCCTCAATGTTGTCAACCAAGTCCAGGATCTGTCCACAAGGACCTGAATCTGCAGATGTTCAGCTCTCATAGGAAATGGCAGAAGAGCTGCAGGTAACCTGTGTGCACCTCTCATGTATTTTCAGTCCTCTCTACAATCCTGACGCTGCCCCTTGCAATGCAAAGGCTACAAACAGTGGTTACACTGTGCTGTGCAGAGGGTCACAAATGCAAGCTACATGTTCAGGTTATACTTTCCCAAGTATTTTCGATTTGCAGCTGGTTGAATTTGAAGAGACAACCCCAGTGGAGACAGAAGGCTGACTGCAGTATTTCATGTTCCAACAGAACAGCACGGGCATATTCTTTTCTGAGCACATGGACGCTGATCTCAGAGCTCATCTTACCCAAGTGTGACTGAGGGCAGAAGCGCTGTGAAGGGCACTCTAGCCATGAGCCACAGGGCGAATGCAAGTCTGGAGCGATTGAAAAATACAGTAAATGTCAAATTTTTTTTTTTTTTTCAGACAGGGTCTTGCTTTGTAGTTCAGGCTGGCCCTGGGCTCACTATGTACCCAGGCAAGACTCAAACTCAGCAATCCTCCTGCCTCTGCCTCCTGAGTGCTGGGATTATAGGCGGGAGCTACCACGTCTGGCACTGTGGTATGTGGTATTGATTGCTGGTGGGTGTGAGTCTCCATGCCCAGCATTGTATGTGGTTACCAGGGATAGCACTCAGGATCTTGCGCTTGTGAGGCAGGCGCTGGAACCACTGAGCTAACCCTCCAGCCCAATGTCAAATTTTTTTTTTTGAGACAGGGTCTCCCTTTGTAGTCAGGCTGGTACTGAGCTCACTATGTAGCCCAGATAAGCCTGGAACTCATCAATCCTCCTGCCTCTGCCTCCCAATGCTGGGATGACAGGCATGAGCCCGGCATTGTGTTATGTGGTACTAATTGCTGGTGGGTATGAGTCACCATGCCCAGTATTGTTGTATGTGGTGAACGGGGATTGAACTAGGGACCTTGAACTTGCTAGGCAGGCACCGGAACTGCTGAGCTAAGTCTCTGGCCCCATGTCAAATTTTTTTAAAAGGTTGCCATAAAAGACACATTGCCAAGAACAATGGGACAGTGTGTTTGGAGCAAGGGCTAGTATTTAGGAGATTAATAACAATGTGTCTTTTACTGTAATATATATATATATATATATATATATATATAATTATTATTTTTTTTGAGACACGGTCTTGCTTTGTAGTTCAGGCTGGTCTTGAGGTCACTAGGTAGCCCAGGCAAACTTCAAACTCAGCATTCCTCTTGCCTTTGCCTCCCGAGTGCTGGGATCACAGGCATTAGCCATCACACCTGGCACTGTGGTGTGTGGTACTGATCGCTGGTGGGCGTGAGTCACCACAACTGGTATTGTTGTACGTGGTTACTGGGCATGGAACCAGGGACCTTGAGCTTGCTAGGCAGGTGCCTGACACTGATCTAAATCTCTGGGCTTGTAACAAATATTTAAAAATTTAAAGCCATTGTGATTTTGTGCCATGTGTGTTCCTATAACAGCCATTTATGTCCTCTCTGCAGCAGAGATGAGGGAGTGACCCTGGCCATGTGTCTAAAGCATGGACCAGGGAAGAGGTTCATATGGCTGCCCGGGGATGCTTTCCAGCTAGATGTTCAGTGCTGAGTCATAACTATTCATTTTGTCATGTAATATTTTCCTTAGTTACAAAGCTTAATTATTATATTCAGTTTTAGCAAGTACATCAAAATAGGATCAAACAATTATGTCTGGTAGCACTCAGTGGCTTTCAAATAATTATAAAATACACAAAGCGAGCTGTATTGTGGGGACTGCATGTGGGGTTAGAAGGCAGGAGCGCAGGCCATGAGCGGCTATGCAGAGAGCTCTTGGTGTGCAGCCCCCTCAGCTTGAAGGCCAAGGCTCCTGGCCTCTGGGCTGACCCTTCCTTCTGGGTCCGGGGCTGGCTCTATCACCCTGCTGCACAGGGGACCCTGAGGACTGTCCACACCTTCCTTGCTGTGTGTCCCCATGACCACTGGTGCCCAGTCTGACGAGACCCTGTCAAACTGCCATTTTTCAAGTCAAAGCTGGCTTCACTGTAGCCCTGTATCAGGCTCTGTCTTGGGCTGTGGGAGCCCATGGTTGCTGGAGGACCACAACAGGGACTCGTGTTTATTTAGTAAGGAGTCTGAAGCCAGCTCTGCACACCGGGGCTCAGCGAACTTTCTAGAGGGCCTGGTGCTTGGGGCTGGAAAGAGGACTCAGCTCATGTGCAGAGAGGCAGGGGACAGAGGAGGTTGCAGAGCTCCTGTTCCTTTCCAGCCTTGAGCAAGGGGGGTTCAGGTCTCCATTTCTGTAGCAGCAAGAGACTCCAGGCAGGCTGGGAGGGGGCAGGAAGGGCCCCTGGAGTGCTGGTTGAGGACAGGGCAGCTGGGTGTTTGTACCCTGCACCGTTTGCAAACAGCTCGGGCTTTAGCAGTCCCTAAAGTCTAGGGAGGAGTCTCACCTGGCTGGAAATGAGGCTAAATGACCTCTCAAGGGCTCCACTGGTCTTAAGAAGACTGGCCCTGGGGGTGGCTGAGCCCAGCTAGGAGCATGGGACAAGGACAGAGAGTGGGGTAGTGGCTATTCAGGCCACAGCTCAGGCCTGAGATGCTGCTCTGTCCATGTGGCTCATGCAGCCCGGCCAAGTCTGGTGCAGGACAAAGTGGCACCGCAGAAGCCAGCTGGCTTCCAGGCAGAGCGCAGTCAGCATCCCCAGGGGAGCCTCCATACTCAGTAGGGGCAGCAGCAGGTACCCTGGACCTCAGTAGTGGATCTCAAACTTCTGAGTGTACGTAGCCCACAGAGTGCTTGGTCAGTAACAGGCCAGAGGCCACCAAGCCCAGAATTTCTGCTTCAAGAACTGAGGGACAGAGTGGGGACAAACAATATGCAATTCTAACAAACTTCCAGATGCTGCTGACATGGCGTGTCTGGGGCCCCCGCTTTGAGAACAACTGCTCTAAAAATGCATTGATCAGTTTGATTGAAAGTTCCTGTCAGAGCTGTCTCTGCCACTGTGCATATAAACTCGGGTGTACTGCATTCTGCATTAATTTAGAGAAGCCAGTTTATCAAAACACGCCTTCTCCACTTGACAAGAGATTTCCAAAAATCCTTCGTTAGCATTTAGCTGCAGCTCGTAGTCTTGAGAGCAATTAACAAGAATTATTTAATCCTTTCGTGATTTCTCAGGGACTGAGAGAACAGAAAGCATTCTTCACACAGAATCAAGGGCAGTAGTCATGAGGACAGACTCTAGAGTCACACCTAGAATAGACGCTGAAAAATGTGTTCTTAAGGCCAGGTGCCATGCTGCGAGTATACGATTGTGCATGAAATCCCCCAACTCTTCCTCAACTAGGAGTACACCCAAGACGTGAAGCCCACGTCACCCTGAGATGTGACCTAAACTAACAGGTGCTTGGGGCCTGCTTCTGGGTGTGTAAACAAGTTTTCTAGAAAGCGATTTGACAGTAGTTATCCAAAGTTTTGAGCTGTGTGTGTGTCCCTTAACCCAGCTGATCTACATTTAATGACATATTCTACAGAAATCAGACCAGTTACAAAAGATTAAGGGATGGGCCGGAGATTTAGCTCAGTGGTTCTGGCGCCTGCCTCACAAGCGCAAGGTCCTGAGTTCAATCCTGGTAACCACATACAATGCTGGGCGTGGTGACTCACACCCACCAGCCATCAATACCACATACCACAGTGCCAGGTATGGTGGCTCACGCCTGTAATCCCAGCACTCAGGAGGCAGAGACAGGAGGATTGCTGACTTTGAGGCTTGCCTGGGCTACATAGTGAGCTCAGGGCCAGCCTGAACTACAAAGTGGGACCCTGTCTCAAAAAAAAAAAAAAATTAAGGGAAAGGTTCTCACACAAAGCATTCCTATAATTTGAAAATAAAAAACAAAAAACAAAAAAAACTGTGACCCAAAAGGGGAATTGGTCAGACAAATTTGGTTCAACCATGGTTGTAAAATTGCCATCACCCATCACCATGAATATTGAAGATGAATACTTACAAGAATAAAAAGATTCAAAGTATACTGTGCTTTTAAAGTAGGCTATAATACAGTAGGTTTAGAACATCTCCATTTTAAGTGGAAAGTGATGCCCAAGGACGCCTAAGTGACTGAGCCGAAGGGTCACGCATGATCAAGGCGTGGTAGGAGGTGTTTACCGCTGCCGGGGAGAAAGACTGTGGTGGCTTTTACTTCTCCAGGGGACCTAGCGGCGATGGAGGGAGGGGTAAAGAATCCGGATGAGTTATGTGCATCTTCCTAGCCCTTCAGACGGACGCAAACTTCACGTGCTGCCAACATATGCTAATAAAGCAAAAATAGAAAAAGAACCAAAATAATACTTAACACACTGTATGATTTTAGTTTCCAGAGCCAACTGGAAACGGAGGAAACATGCTGGGTTTTTGAGCCGTGCGTGTTTGTGAGCCCGGGAGGCCTGCGGGCATCCGCGGACGAGTCCCTTCCTGCAGCAGGCAGCGCCGGAGGACGCGTCTACATTCCTGTCTTCCTAGCCGGGAACAGAACCTCTGTTTGTAAAACGGGTCCCTTCAGACCGCATCGGCTTTGTGGAGCCGTAGAAGTGTTTCCCAGAACAGTTCACTGTCTCGCACTCAGTAAACACAGGCGGATCACAGGTGCCGCTGTCGGTCTGAGGCTGGATGCTCTCACGGGACCGGCAGTCGAGTGGAAGCCACGCGGAGACCGGGGGCCGCAGCCCCTCTGGAGACGCAGGAGGGCAGTGAGGGGCGGCGCAGGGGAGCCCGAGCAGCTGCACGGTACCCTGAGCCCAGTGACAACCCCGGACCCACGGACTTAGGGCGACTTCAGCACAAGCACGGAGCTAGTACCGAAGCGGGCCGGGAATCGCCCGGCTGCGGAGCAGGGCCGAGCACAGGCTGCGGCAGCGAGCAGTGGACGAGGGAAGATGGAGAGGGCGGAGGGGCAACCCGACCGGCCGCGTCCAGGGTGTAAGCCAGTTTCCTAGGAAGCAATCTAACAGTAATTCCCCGAGAAAACAACCCAAGGGGAAGGTTTACGTGAGCAGAGATGAGCAAAAAGGAGCCGAAGTGCCGCTCTCAGTGTGCGCCGCTTCCCAGACACACGCCGCGCCCCTTCTATGCACTTAGACCCGAGCTCGCCAGGGCTTGTGTGGCATTTGGGAGGGACCGAAAGATAAAATGTGTTGATTCCTTCCAGAAACTTGGGCAACAAAACTCTGAAAACAGCTGTTCATAAGTTTCTCCCAGTGGGTTATTCCTAAGAAGAAATTCCTGAAGTTATTTCTGAAAATGACAATTCCTCACATGAGGAATGTAAAGAAATGGGCTTTTAATTTTTTTTTTTTTTTTTTGCTTTTTGAGACAGGGTCTCGCTTTGTAGTTCAGGCTAGCCCTGAGCTCACTATGGTGCCCAGGCAAGCCGCCGCGAACTCAGCAATCCTCCTGTCTCTGCCTCCCGAGTGCTGGGATGACAGGCGTGAGCCACCACGTCTGGCATTGTATGCGGTTGATTGTTGGTGGGCGTGTCTCCACGCCCAGCATCATATGTGGTTACCGGGGATCGAACTCAGGACCTTGCGCTTGCAAGGCAGGCGCCGGAACCACTGAGCTAATCCTCCGGCCCGGGGCTTTTAAATTTAATTTTAAAATTTAACTTTGTTTTAAAGCTTTCAGTCCATTTCCATTTCCCATTCCCAGTGTTGCTTCTTGAAGGCATGGACTAAAATCAGTCTTCACACTTGCACCAGGCATCAATAATTATTAGAAATCTACATATCTGAAAATTCATGCTTCAGAAATGATTCCAGGTCAAAAATTTAAAAATGAAACAGGTTCAGAGGATTATATTCAATGAAGACGACAATAAAACTACTTAAACCTTTGGGAAATAAAAGTTTCCAAAACCTCAATACAGTAGAAAGTTTACTTATTCTTTATTTAAAAGTTATGGTGAAATATTTTCTTTCTTATACCAAGAAGGTGGATTTCTACCTTCCCCTGCTTAAAAATGGGCATTTATTTATTTAGAGAAATTTTTAGGGCCTGTGAATAATACTATCCTTCAAACGTGACCTAGAAAAAGTAAAACTGCAGAGAGTATTAAATTGAATCTAATGGCTCACCCCAGCAGCAGATGTTTCCTAATGGTACATTTAATTTAATTAAGAAGTGACAGAGTTCTGCATATTAGTGATAAGTAACCCTTGAGGCAAAATTCACGTCTGGGGGTGGAGTATGTTTAACCCTGAGGAGGCAAAACAAAATAGAATTTCCCCTGGCCCAGGCAAATCTCCATTTCACCAAACACAGTATGCCTCGGGATCTTCCACATGGGCTTTATTCACAAAGCAACTAATCAACCGAACAAAACCCCCACCCTTCAAAGGCAATATACTCACTGCTTTGTAAAGCCTGACCCCATGGACATTATTTAAAGGAGGCAAATCCTCGCTATAGGTTTCAAGATTCAAGCGAAGAGCACATCGCTAGACCAGGCAGTCCTTAATGTCCCTTTTGAATTTGGTACCAAGACAGCTGAAGCGCAGACCCTGCCTTAGGAGGGCTCATCCTCCAAGCAACGGGCGATCACATCGCCTCAGGCAGCCGGTGCCTGCTAGGTCTGACCATTTCACAAGCTGCGTTTCAGAGAGCAACGGGGACTTTCAGGGCGTCCTGAAATCAAAGCACCTTCCAGCCAAGTTTGTTAGAGGGCCACTATCTATGTCTCTTCCTCTAAGAATTCACTGTGTATCTTGGCAAATCACAAGCTCTGAGATTGCTAGTTTTTAAAAAAGTACTCATTCATTTACTCTGTGGATGTTTAATGGGCATGTGCTGCATTCCACATGCTGCACTACGCAATGGAGACAAACTCCAGCTGGAAAATAACACACACAGGCCTGTATTAGAAAGCGGTGTGGACTGTACAACGGAAATGTGCCATGTGCACTGAGGAGGAAGCAATGGACTCTTTCTCTCTCTCAACACAGTGCTTGACTGTCCTGGGCACCTGTGAGGTGATTACATTAGTAACGACCTAAAACTTCTTTTAATTCATAAAAGGCCTTCTCACCTTGACCCAACCTCTCTTCACTCTCCCCTTGCACCATTTTGCCAGTTTCTGTGAGATGTTTATGTTGGCGTTACCTCCTCCCCACCTTTCAATGCTTTAATGTCCCCATATTACTGCCAAGAAGTTTCCTTCCTTATATTTCTTTCTTCTATTTGTATTCCTACTGAGGAATATAAAATTGATAATTTGTACTTGATAATATGAGTAATTTTATACTTCGCTCCTTCCTTGATCTGAGGAACTGACAATAAATACAAGAAACCAGGACTTATTAAGATGAGGTTTTATGTCTAAGTGCCAAAAAAATCAATTAATAGGTTTTAAAAAGAGTCAATTCCTCATCTAATTAGGGACAAATTGCCTCCCCCAAATACAAAACTGGAAATGACGTAGATCATCTTATTAACAGTTTTCCTTCATTTTTTTTTTCTCTTTTGGCAACAGCCTTTAAAAAGATATAAATGAAAATCCAGAATTCCTTAGGTTGGAGATACTATTTGCAATCCTGTATACTGAGAACTTGGGGCAGAGAGTTGGGGGGTGGAGGTGAGGGGGGGAAGTAAAATAATCCAAAGCAGTTATGTCCAGGAATTTAGCCATTTTTCAAACATTTAAAGGAAGAAGCCAACATGGGTTGAAGCAGTTTGAACGAGGCGTTTTGCAGACTGCTTTGTTCAACCGCTACAAAGCGATGACCCCTGCTTTCTGGAGAAGGCAGTATGAATAGCCAGGTGTCTGTTCAGAAGGACGAGTTCATGTTTTACAAGGAGCAGAGTTGGGGGGGGGGCAACCGTATTCTGCACCTCAGAGCTAATGCTTTCTGGAGGAATAGTTTCAGAAGTAGAGAGCATGTTTCTGAGCCTGGAGTTCACTGGAAAATCCAAGCAGGAAGCTAAAAGGCAGTGGTAAATGAGTATGTTCCATTAGGAAAGATATTTTTTACAACTCTTCACACCCACTAATATATATTTTTAGGATTTTCATATTAAATAGAGATTTCTTTATAGCTGTCCAGGTAAATGGAAGCAAGACTGTAGCAGCAAGACTGTGCTATAAAGGAACAAACAGAAATCATTCTACCTAAATGGATGCTTCAATAGCAGTGTTTGTAATCTCAGGCTTTTATTAAGGAAAACACTACAAGATAAAGCAGAAATTGCAACTTTGTGAAAAATTATCATGGTTGAATGCAAGTCTCTATTGATTCTTCACTAAGCACTATTTAGAAGATAATATTAAGAGGAGCATTATTTAGAGTTTGGATCTAGGAACAAAAAAAAATAACCCTCAAGATGAATGCCTGTGTATTAATGTTTATAGGTATATCATCTCTATCATAATTGCTTAAACTTGAAAACAACCAAGTTGTAATAGCAGATACACAACTTTCTGCTTGTGTCAAAATGCCAAACACTGTATAACAACACAAAGAATAAACTCTAACGCAAACCATGGTCTTCAGTTGATAATGTATCAGCCGTGGTTCATAACTGTGACAAATGTACCACACTAACGCATGGAGTTAATAACAGGGCAAATTGTGAGGGTGGTAACAGTACTGAGAGTTTGTGGGAACTCTGTAATTTATGCTCAGTTTTTCTGTATGCCTAAAACTGCTCTGAAAATAGAAGTTTCAGAGGAGTGAAAGACTGTATAATAACAGAGGATGCAGACCATTACCAGTTTGTCCAGTCTCGTATTCCGTCTGACACCAAGCCTGAGCCTTGATGCACCCCAGGGATGCAGGTGGTTAGGATGAGTTGGGGCAGGTTTACCAGGAGCTAGCGCATGTACTGCCTTGGAACCAGAGGTCGAAAATGGAGATTTGTGTGGGTGAGGGCAGGGAGTAGTCAGTAGTTCTCTACTTTTCTCTCAATTTTTCCATAAACCCCCAAACTGCTCTAAAGAAATCAAGACTATGAAAAAAGAACCCCTGTTGTCTAAAAAAAAAAAATCTTAGAGAAGCTTGAAAGGGACAAAAGACTGTTAATTTGAGCACAGACAGAGAATGGTCCCATATCTAGAATGATGTGAATTAAGCTACCAACTAACATGTTAATTATGGCATATTTTAATTGAAATATGTATAAACACCAGAAAATTAGAATTATCTTTTTTTTGGAACTGAAGATTTTAGAGATTGATAAATAAGAATAGGTAAACTTAGAAATTAATTAAATGTGAAGTCAAACTCTTCAAATAATATCAAATAGAAAACTATATTTTGTTTTTATTGGAGCACAAATGAATGTATTAAGATAAATATTGTGGGAAAAATCTCTTCCAGTCACTAAGGATGCAATAACTGTTCTAAAAATCCTATGTACGTTAACACCTTGGGATCTGTCCGAATATTACTAGATATATTCCATGCTTAAATGGGTCAGTGTATCTTATCCAGTGCTAATCTGATAGGCCATTTGAGGGTTCCAAAAACTATTTCTTAAGAACACAAATTACCCCCTTTTTCAGCTGCTTTAAAACTCAGGACACTGCTCAGAGGTGAAGTGGTCCACCCTGGGGTTGTCAAATTGGGAGGCAGAGCCAGTGTGAGCTCAAATCCTTCCCCTGTACTTCCTGGTTTTCAGACAGTGAGCAAGGCTTGACCTTTGTTTCCTCCTATGTCAGTGGGGACAACAGCCATGAAAGTGGAGCCTCCCTATCTGAGCACTTGAAATCTAAACGGTTCCAAAGCCTGTTACTTTCTGAGCACTGATGTGAAGTCACAAGGGGAAAATTCCACACCCATGATGTAGTAAGAATTCCCTTCCAATTCATGCGTGTAAAAGTGCACAAGAAACATGACTGAGTTCTGTATTTAGACTTGAGTCCTATCTCCAAGAGATTTTCATGTATACGCAAATATTTCAAAACTTAAAAAAAAATTTAGATTTGAAATAATCCAGTTCCAGCATTTTGGGTGAGGGACATAGTATCCACCTGTATAAAATGAAATAATGTGTGAAATTTTCTCATACAGTGCCAGGCATTCAAATGCTACTGTGTTTTATTTTTTCTTTTCTTTTCCTTCCTTCCTTCCTTCCTTCCTTCCTTCCTTCCTTCCTTCCTTCCTTCCTTCCTTCCTTCCTTCCTTCCTTCCTTCCTCCCTCCCTCCCTCCCTCCCTCCCTCCTTTCTTTCTTTCTTTCTTTCTTTCTTTCTTTCTTTCTTTCTTTCTTTCTTTCTTTCTTTCTTTCTTTCTTTCTTTCTTTCTTTCTTTTTCTTTCTTTCTTTCTTTCTTTCTTTCTTTTTGCAGTACTGGGGATAGAACTCAGGTCCTTGTACGTCCAAGGTTGGTGCAGTACCACATGAGCTAAATTCCCAGCCTATTGTGCTTTTCTGAGAAACAAGATTTTAGGGCTTTATGGTCGTCATGTCTGGGGTCATCCATGATAATCCCTCAGGTGACAGCAAGGTGAAGACCCCTCTTCCGTGCTACTTCTCCCACTGCAGGGGAATTAAGTATCTCCATAGTCTTTCGCTCCACAGGATCATCGGCTCAGTGACAGCAGGAGCCAAAGCTAGTCATCTTTATTAACAAAACAAGAAAATGTGACTCAAAATCAGGAACTGTATTGCTTGACTTCTTTTGGGGGGAGAAATTTTAATTTTAGCTCAAGTACATACTGTTGAACCAAAACTTTTCTTTTCTTTTCTTTTTTTTTTTTTTTGGAGACAGGGTCTCGCTTTGTAGTTCAGGCTGGCTCTGAGCTCACTATGTAGCCTAGGCAAGCCTCGAACTCAGCAATCCTCCTGTCTCTGCCTCCCAAGTGCTGGGATTACAGGCGTGAGCCACCACGCCCGGCCAAAACTTTTCTTTTTAAAAATCAAATGAAAGGGCCAGAGATTTAGCTCAGTGTTTCCGGCACCTGCCTTGCAAGTGCAAGGGCCTGAGTTCGATCCCAGTAACCACATACAATGTTGGGCATGGTGACTCATGCCCACCAGCCATCAATACCACATACCACAGTGCCAGGGGTGGTGGCTCATGCCTATAATCCCAGCACTCGGGAGGCAGAGACAGGAGGATTGCTGAGTTTGAGGCTTGCCTGGGCTACATAATGAGCTCAGGGCCAGCCTGAACTACAAAGCAAGATCCTGTCTCAAAAAAAAAAAAAAATCAAATGAAAAAGTAAACCCTCACTCTTGTCTACACCACTTTGATGATATAACTGTGTGTCAGTTTTTAAGATACTTGCATCCAAACTATTTCCCACGAGGGACTTGAACACACTGCACTTTGGGCTGGAACACCACCGTTCTGCAGGTGGGGAAAGCAGCAGCTCATGTTCAAAGTGGAAATTAACTACCAGCTGAGATCCATGCCATTTTCAGTCAGCCACAGTTCTAATTCACAGTACGAGAGTCCAGGCAGCTTATCAAGCCTATGCTTCCGGTTTGGAAGGCTTCCGGCAGGTGTAGTGAACGCAACATTAGCTGTTGTACTCAGGGCAGAATGAGTGAATGAAGAAGGGAAATAAAGGTTTATGATATTCTAAGAAGCAATCAAATTTCTATTTTCATGTAAACTACCTAAAATAAACATGAAAGACAGCAAATCAGAAGAATGCCCCAAAGAACAGAAGAACGGCTCAGAACAGATAGCTTTTCCTAAGTTTCATGTTAAGCAGTAGACATGTATTTGACTAAATTATTCTCCACTGAGACTATTAAAACAGCTTCGCTCTTACTATCAGGATGTAATTTCAGATTCACTCAATTTCAAGAAATTGACTGAAACTTAAATTACAGATCTGGCTTATTTTAAATGATGCTTCAGGCACAGTATATTTATGACAATTAGAACAGTGAAGCAGCTGGACTTAGGTGATTTAGTCAATAGTATTAAATCAGATGTCAAATTAATTTCTTAGATACATTCATGAATATCTCTGAGGTCATTATGAGGCTCAATTATTTAAAAATTTTCCTATTTTCTCATTCATTTAGTGATGACACCGTTCAGATGTGTGCATATTTGGAATACAAGAGTCCTAGAAGTTCAAGACCAGGAAATACCCTACAAAGGATCTAATCCAATGTCACTTGGAAGGGAAGAAAGCAGCCCAGGATAACCAGGGAATACAGTGGTGAGAGGCCTGAGCCTGGGGATAGACAGATCTAAATTTCAGTTCCAGATTGGCAGGTCATTCACCGCGTGACATTGGGAGAATTATTTAACCTTGATAAGTCTCAGCTTCTTCATCTGTAAATGGGGATAATAATTACAACAGAACACAATGAAATTAATAAATGTTAGCAGCTCTCATATTATTATGAATAATACATATCTAGGATGTGAAAGAACTTAGAATTTCATGCAAACATGAGACTTAGGATATAAATTCATCAAATAGGTGAGCAAATATTCCAGTTTTTTTCTGCTACCGAGTTGATCAAAATATTAAATTAGTGATTCCATAGTGAGGTTTATTTTCATGAAGATTTGGATATATTTAGCTTTTCAGAAATGCTGCATATTTTATATTTATACCTTCTAGGTGTTTTAGTTTCCTTTATTCGCTTTCAAACATTTCTCACCACAAGATGCTCAGACAAAATTAATGAAAGGATATTCTGACCACAAATAAAAGTGAGGGCTCGTTCTCTTAAATTTGACTATAATTAGTTGTTACACTGTTACACTGTGTAAAGCTCTCAGCGCTGTGTTCTCTGCACATCTGCTGCAGAGCAAGCAAGACCAGAGGACACAGGAAAGGAAACTCATAAGAGATGGAGGTAAACTGAGGAACCTGGTGACCCCAGACCACAGGCCGTGGGAGTGGCTGGTTTTGTCAATATCTATTGCCTTTCCATTTCATTTCACTTAGAGCTGAATGTTTTGCTTGTATGTAAAAATACAGAATGACTAAGAAGTCACATAAAGAACGTTAGTTGTATAAAATGTCCCCAATACTTGACAATTTTTAGCTAATTTGCAGTTTTTACAGTAAATATCAAATAAAGGTCAGGTGGGTACTTAACAAGATTTGAGATAAATTAAAGACTTTTCTTCTGAATGTGGTGAATGATCAATATATATATACACATATATACATGAAGTATACACAGTTAACTGTAGTCTTTTAAAAATAATTCAGAGCAAATAAATATGGTGTAAAAATATTAAAGAGACATTAAGCTACAGTGAGAAGCCGAAGCATGAACATGAACCAAGCCGGAACACCTTTTTATATAACCCAACGTGATTCAGCACCAACAGATGAAGAAAACAGGAATTTGAAAAGTGGCAATTTGCAGCCATACCCGGTACTTAGTATTTCAGCTACTAGAAATAACGAGTTTGGCAAACTTACCCGCATTTTCGCACAAGCATCTTGCGTTGATTCAGTGCCCCTGAGCTCTTTTATCAGCATAGAACCTAAATACTAAAACACAAACAAAGGAATGATTTACAGAAAGCAGAGTCTCAAAATGAGTCACAATTTAAACACAAACACGGAAGCACTACTGGCTAGGCTTCCTGGCTCCAGGTTGCCAATAACTTTATAAAACTTACTAATCCTTACAAATAAACGTATTCATAAAGCCAATGCAGCAGAATTAAACATAAGTTCTGGGGGCCGTAAATTGCTCTCTATAATGAAACTGCAGCATTTTCTAAAGATGCCATCTTTCAAATCATATTTAACTGCAAAATGGGGGCATCTAAAAATGTTTTCCCTTATTTCTTTGAGGCAGCAATGTCTGCAAAAATAAATCACACTACTATCTGTGTAATTATAGGGTTGTATGAGACAGCTGAGGAGTGAAACTCAGCCGTGTGGGCTTCTCTGGCGGCAGAGGTAATTAACATGAGGGTGCCCTTGGGCACAGAGATTCGGTTCTGGGCCCTCGTCCTCCACAGCTGTGTGCCCTGCAGTTGATCCACCTGAGATGGGGCTGGGTGGGGGTGGGGGGCATCACAGAGTTCCGGGTGCAGTCACCTGGGCTGGAGGGAGGTGGGGGAAGGACCAGGGTGTTCAGCTGCCCTGCTGCAGGCAAATGGTCCTGAGCCCCCTGCCTGTGCTGCCTTTATCAATAAGTCCTCATTCATCTTTTGAAGTGTCAATGGGGTTCTTCCTTTTTATCACCCTTCTCCCCCCAATGCCCTTCAAGAAGAATGAAGACCTCTCTATGGCTTTTAAGAAGTGAGTCAAGGAATCATTTTAGGAGAGATCTGAGGGACACTTCTTGACTTGGCCAGTGACTCTTGGTAAAGTGCAGACATGAGGGTGGGAGTCAGCCGTGCGGCCCGGGGTGGCCACTGCCTTGGCCAGAAGCAAAGGGCTGGCCGGGAAAGGCCTGTGCAGAGAGGGGCAGCGCCCTCGACCTGCCCTTTAGAGGGGAGCCCTTGCCAGTGACTACTGCAGAGAAAAACCCAATGTTGCCAAAGAAGCAGGCAGTGAAAGAGAAGAGGGTACAGGGGGAAGTTCCCAGCTGCAAGAAGATAACCAGGTAGGCCACATCTTTTTTTTGAGACAGGGTCTCGCTTTGTAATTCGGGCTGGCTCTGAACTCACTATGTAGCCTAGGCAAGCCTCGAACTCAGCAATCCTCCTGTCTCTGCCTCCCGAGTGCTGGGATTACAGGCGTGAGCCACCACGCCTGGCACTGTGGTATGTGGTATTGATGGCTGGTGGGCGTGAGTCTCCATGCCCAGCATTGTATGTGGTTACCGGATTGAACTCAGGACCTTGCGCTTGCGAGGCAGGCGCCGGAACCACTGAGCTAACCCTCCGGCCCAAGGTTGGCCACATCTTAATCCAGGGAGGGAAAATGATCTTGGTGAAATCCTCACCTTTTAAGTGATCAAGAAATTTTGCCCAAACTGAAATGTTTCAGAAGTGGTTTTAATGTCCTGCCAAGAGTTCAGTCATTTTTCCTGCTGTGGTCATGACAACCACACCCTCTGCCTCAAAGCCTACAGTGTTGTGAACTTGTTCAGGATGTTCACAATTCTCAGCTAAGTGCAACTATTCCTTTTGTTTTAAAGAGAAGTGAGAAAAAAATCCCCACAACCAAAATCTAAACCAAAATAGAAGAATATAGATGACAATGAAAAGCATTAGGTATTTATACAAAGTGGTGGTCTCAACATTCTGAGGCCATTGCTGAGTGAGTCTGAATACATGTGGTCTATTTACACTCATTTCCACTTTATTTTACTTATTTATTTTTTTCAGCACTGGAGATTGAACCCAGGGCTTCATTCCTGCTTCATGAGTACTCTATCAGCTCCTCGTTTCTCTCTCTCTTTTTCTTTTTATTTGAGACAAGGTCTTGCTTTGTAGTTCAGCCTGGTCCTGAGCTTGTTATGTAGCCCAGGCAAGCCTGGAACTCAGCAATCCTCCTCCTGCCTCTGCCTTCCAAGTGCTGGGATGACAGGTGTGAGCCATCACACCCGGCTCATTTCTCTTTTAAACTGTGCATTACCACATTTTTTTGGAAGCACACATCTCTGCAAGAGGGCAAAATAGCCCAGAGCTTAAAGATTTAAAGTCTCATAAAACTCTTCAGTTGGACTTTCTTTGCACAGAAGGCTACTTTAAGAGATTGAGAAGGGCAGAAACATGTTAGGAGTTGTAGTGATGAACATTTGGGCACATTTTCAATGGAAATGCAAAAAACTCCAGAAATATGTCCTCTCCTCTCACTTGTACTCAAATACCACATCCACAGCCACTTACAAAGGCCTTGTAGTCACATGACTGGAAGATGAGCTTTTCTGGGTGATGCTGCCAGTACTGGACGGGAGTTGAGGCTGTGGCTTCATTCGGAGGCCGCAGGGTGATGGAAGGCTCTCCCCAGTCTCCTGTCTGAAGACGACATTTATTCTAGAAGCAGTATGAGCCCCAGGTAAAGTGCACCTCCCCTGCTAGCCTGTGCTTGCCTGTCCAGGTGTGCTACAGATGTGCACATGCAT
This sequence comes from Thryonomys swinderianus, assembly GCA_004025085.1. Taxonomy (NCBI): domain Eukaryota; kingdom Metazoa; phylum Chordata; class Mammalia; order Rodentia; family Thryonomyidae; genus Thryonomys; species Thryonomys swinderianus. Next base: position 29,907 of record PVIC010000186.1, read on the forward strand.
TCGGTGTGTACATCCATAAATACTGTAACTGCTTATTACATTTTCATATGTAGTAGCATCATGTTTCCTAGAGCTTAATTAATTCAAAGTTGAATTACTCTATTTCAGGAGTGATACCCTAAGCTAATCAATTCTAAAATATAGCATGAATAAATTAATGGTTTATTGTTAACAGTTTTGTTACAACAGAAAAGAACACAGCATCCTTGAAAGAATTTTCTGTTTTTAAACTTGACTGGAGTTTTTAGTTTAAGTGGCATTTACAGTAATATGCAGTTTCATAAATTTCAGTCCCCAAATATGATGTGTGCCATGTACTTTGAATAATTCTGCATCTCTGGAGAAATGGTACTGTAAGCACGATACCAAACAAAATGTGGTATGACTTTCCCTCATTCGATTTCGGTTGTGCTGACAGAGGGCCAGCATGATCGCTACCTTCTTCAGAAAACCTGAACACCACAGCAAGCAGGCTTCTGTGTGCACAGGTATGTGCTGAGTGCCCTGATTCACAGATGCACATGCACCCGCGTGTGATATGGAGCATGAGATGTAAAGGCCCATTGAGACACTGCAAACGGACGGGCATCTCATCAGTCACTGATCGCTCTCCGTGACATTAGCCTCTGCATGTTTTCTGATGGACAAGGTGCGGAATGAAGATTTATGAAGTCAAAGCCTTGTGTGGACAGGTCTTTTCTGGTTTATAGGTCACACATTCAGTACTTATTACTCTTCTTATTCCTGGTAAAGATCCTGATGTTTCAAAAATCTATCCTTGGTTCTCAGGATGTCACTAAACCTAGATGATAGGGAGATTTCCAAAGCCACTCTCTTCTAAAATGAATTTGGTGAGTTTTGTAAGATTATGAGAAATTACTTCTCTCAGGCATAGCAGAGTGTAAAGAGGTTTCCTGAGGGTTCAAGACCTTGGCTACAGACCAGAGCCATGGAGTGATCAACAAGGGGCTGACGTGCTGTGGGGTTTCTTGAGGAAGATTTTCAAGAATGCATAATTGGAATATATGTTTTGGGAGAGAAAGGAAGTTTGTAGCTTTCATTAAATTTTTTGAGAGGATCTAGAAATACAAAAAGTTAGGAACCACAGGTTTCCAGGATGGCTCAGGTGGGGAACGTATGTGGGGAACAGCCTTCTGATTTTCTCTATGCAGTTGTGCTTAGACTGGTTGGCACAGAGGTAGCTGCCAAAGACAGAAGTGGGAGACAATGGCCTCGCCTTCTGGGATCTCTAACTTTGAAAAAAGAGAAGACAAACCTGGTGTCCACCAGGAATGTCCGGGCTCCTCCACAGCATGAGAGGGCCTGCTGTGTGTGTCCTGGAGGTGGGAGAGCGCGGGGTTCAATGCGGCTTTCACGGCTTCCGTCCGAGCTGAGTGGTCACCAGCCAGCTCTCTGCTCTCGTGCGGACTGCTTGTTTAATTCTAGTTGTACGTTCACTTGGGCATTGCGTGGCCTTCCTACTCCCTATCTGTGGATATTTTAACACTTTACCTGTAATATTAACATTAGCATTTATCTGCTTTAAGATCTATCCCTGATTCGCTTTTGAAATTTTCTCTTTATGTTTATATACATTTTTGTTTTTAGTATATGCGTTGTAGAAGCGAGCACTGCATTTTTACTTTTAAAGAGCAGTAACCAATTACAGTTGATTTCAGGATCTTTTTCCTTTGGCTTTTCATGTTGAAATTTTAAGTTTCTTTCTCTTGCAAGTGTCTATTATCTTTCTTGTCTATTTAAACTGGCTCTGCTGTGCTCTTTTTTTTTTTTTTTTGAGATCACTTTGTAGTCCAGGCTGGGCCTGAGCTCACTATGGAGCCCAGACAAGCCTTGAACTCGGCAATCCTCCTGCCTCTGCCTCCCGAGTGCTGGGACGACAGGTGTGGGCCACCAAACCCAGTATTATTTGATGTGGTTACCAAAGATTGAGCTCAGGACCTTGTGCTTGCTAGGCAGGCGCTGGAACGACTGAGCTCAATCTCCAGCCCTGATGTGCTCTTATTGTAACAGTATAATCTTCAAAATGGAGGACTGTAGATTTCGTTATTTTTTTGGAGCTGAGCGTTAACTGATAATAGCTCACAATACTGGAACTATTGCACCTAGAAGTGTTTAGATACTAGCTCTCCCCGCATGTAGCATCACCCTCCAATTCTCCCATTACCCCCAGCAACAGCAACACAGCGACAGGTAGTGTACACTCAGTCACAGGTGACACTATCACAGTCACAGGTGACAGAACAACAGAAGTGTGCACGCAACTCCGTGGAATGAGACAAAAGGAGGAGCTGGGGGACCAGAAGACCCTTTAAGCCCGTGTCCGCTGCAGGGCGACCAAACCAAGCACCAGGCCTCCGCGCTCGCCCTGCTCTGGTTTGGCTGGGGTGCCTCCACCAAGCTGGACAGACAGCTTCCGGAACCGGGGCAGCGGGGCAGCACAGGGCACCGGGACAGCGGGGACGGCTGGGAACGGGCCCCCGGGGTGGTGGGCGCTGTGAGGCTGGGGAGGTGGGGACATTTCACAGGTTAGTAAACGAAGCATGCGAATCATATGCAAATTCATTCTCTAACTGTTCGGTTAACTCCTGCACTTTCATAGTTAAACTTTAATGTGAGTCACACACTTCAAAGCAGAACTACAGCCAAATGCCCATCCAAATATTTACATTATCCACAGAAGTTGCAGCAGCCATTCGGGGAGTGACAAGCCCCAGCACATACACTTTCTGTCCCCTTGGAAACCGAGGTCTGTAACCCGATGACCACTGGGGCATGTCCGTTACCTGCCACAAGGCAGCATCCTCTGCTCTTCGGTGACTCTACTTTGTGCAAACATCAGAGACCGCCTGGTTTGAATCGGGACTGGTCTGACAGGAGTGGCCTTGGTGCTATGGGGAGATACTTACAGGAGAGGGACTGTAGGACGTATTTTCTCTGGCTTTGAAATACTGGTCTAGTCCAAATATTTAACATTCTCTATAGGGACTGAGCTGGACTTATGGAAATAGACACTGGGTTTTGTCATATTTAGTGCCAGAGATTCATTTTTCAGAGGGAAAAAAGTGTTTTTTTGGGTGAATTTAAAGAAAATAAATTTCTTTTCTTCAAATTCATTAAGCCCCTCCCCTCAATTTAGATCTAAGATCTGGGAATACTAGAACATTCAACGGGTAGATGTTGCATTTTTTTGGGAACTAATTTAATGGGAATAGTGAGAGTCCAACAGTTGACTTAACATCACACTCTTGCTAAGGGCAGGAGTGACCTTGGCTCACGGCTGGGATTCAGCACTGCCCGATTGACTGCCAGGAAAGACAAGAGTTCAGTGAGCCAGGCTGCCTTAGGCCTCAGATCTCCTGGCGTGGAACTCCAGTGGGAATGAGTAATACAGGAGTTATTATAAGGAGAGGTGGAAAAGACTGAAAAACAAATCCTACTTCAATTCTGAACTGGGAATCTCTGTTAGCTCTTGATGAAGACTATGTGCATTTCTCTGCAATATCTGCATTTTCTCAGGCAAATATTCTAAGTCAGTTGGAATAATTTCCCGCTTTAAAAAAGCTTATTAAGAATTCAATAAAAAATAGATCCGGGAAGTCTTTCACCTCCAATAATGGTTTATAATCAAAATTTATCTTTAATTAGAAGTAGAAGTAAACCTACTTAACAGTGATGCTATGATATTTAACTAGAATATGAAGGTGAAGTAGGCAGAGTGGGTACAATTTGTTTTTCTTTTTTTTTGAGACAGGGTCTTGCTTTGTAGTTCAGGCTGGCCCTGAGCTCACTATATAGCCCAGGCAAGTCTGGAACTCAGCAATCCTCCTGTCTCTGCCTCTCAAGTGCTGGCATTACAGGCGTGAGCCACCATGCCCGGCACTGTGGTATGTGGTGTTGATGGCTGGTGGGTGTGAGTCTCCATGCCCAGCACTGTATGTGGTTACTGGGATTGAACTCAGGACCTTGCACTTGCAAGGCAGGCGCCAGAACCACTGAGCTAACCCTCTGGCCCGAGAGTGGGTACAATTTTGACGTTTAAAAAATATTTTCAACACAGCAGTCTTTAGAGGACTTTCTTCAGTAATATGGAAGTGAAATTAAAATGATCCAAGGAAGTTTTAATAATTGTCTTCAGGCTATTTTTTTAGAGCTTAAAATATGAAAAAACTTTTTGTAGATTAATGATGTAAATGAACTTAATATTCTAAGAATTTAGTCATGGCTTAAAATTGCATTTATTTGGCATTTTAAAAAATGTCTGGTTTAAGGCTTTTTCAGTTTTTAATGAATACTCTAAAGGTCATCAACGAAACAGCATGAAATGTACATCATTATCTCTTCAAATTCAAAATCAGCTTTCTAATATTAAGAAAAAAACTTATTTTGAGGTTAGAATTTTAGTGGAGTGTTAATTCTGATAGGTATTGCCAGCTGCTAATCAGATGCTCATAGTCTGCCTGAGTCTGAAGAACTACAATTGGGATATATATGATATAATTAAATAAAGTATTCCTTTATACTACCAGCTTAAAAATATAAAGCCTTTAAGAGAATTTAGTGAAAATTCACAGACGTCTACAGGAAAAATTTTATTGGATGGCAGATTCCAAAACACAGTTTTCCCTTCCTTCCTTCCTTCTTTCTTTCTTTCTTTCTTTCTTTCTTTCTTTCTTTCTTTCTTTCTTTCTTTCTTTCTTCTCTCTTTCTCTATTTTTCTTTCTTGCTTTTGAGACAGGTTCTCACTATGCAGATAAGGCTGGTTTTGAAATAATTTAAGTAGTCCAGGCTGGCTTTGAACTTGCAGTGATCCTCCTATCTCAGCCTCCCAAGTGCTAGTATTATGGGCATATTTCAACATGTTCAACTGAAAATGCAGCTTTAAACTCAGCATTATTTCAAAGGATGGTAAACAGCTGCCAGTTTTCTGGCTCATATGATCAGGCGTCTAAGGCAAATTCCAAATTCCAAAACAGATCAGATGGGGTAGCTCTCTTCCCAAAAGAAAACTAACTCTTCCATGTTCTATAAGTTCAAGAGACTATATTTTTATTTTTTCTTTATAAAGAGATTCTGGTAAACAATGAAAAATCATGGTCATGACTCAGCTTTCTTACATTAATAGAGATATATTTTCTAATCCTTGTATTATTCTTCTCAATATTTTTTTTTTTCCTTGGAGACAGGGTCTTGCTTTGTAGTTCAGGCTGGCCCTGAGCTCACTATGTAGCCCAGGCAAGCCTTGAACTCAGCAATCCTCCTGCCTTTGCCTTCTGAGTGCTGGGATAAAAGGCGTGAGCCACCACTGTGGTGTGTGGTACTTATTGCTGGTGGATGTGAGTCACCACACCTGGTATTGTTGTATGTGGTTACCCGGGATGGAACCAGGGACTTTTCACTTGCTAGGCAGGCACCGGGACCACTGAGCTAAATCTCCGGTCCTCTTCTCGAATTTTTAAAAATTAAGATTTAATTGATTTTTTAATAGAAGCTTTTAAATCTTTTCTATTAGGAAGTGATCTCGCCTACCTTCTTGTAAATTTAGATCTATTAACAAACCTTATTTTGTATTTCTTTAGAAAGAACACTAAATGAAAATCTAAAACTGACTTTAAATGCCAATTACTGCTTTAAGGTTTTACCCTCAATAATTCTGATAAATTTCAGAGATGGGCTACACAGACATACACAGGTTAGAGGTGGTTATGTTTGCCTTCTGTAACCTCTACAGCTCTGAAGAATGCTCCACATACCTCTATGCTTACAGATAAATATATGTATTTGGATATGTAGGTAAGAGGTAAGAGAAATTCTCCTGCAAACATCCACTCACTCATGAAGTTGGGATCCCACAGAAGCTCTACTGAAAATTCTTTAGGACTAGACAGTGCTAGTTTGGGCAAATGCAGCTGTTTGGACTGAATTTATTATTCTGATGAAGAGCAGAGATGGCCACGACTGAGCACGTAAAAGCACGAGCAGGCTCTCTGAGCCCGGAGGAGCTGCCCACTCACGCAGGCTGTGGTCCAGGTGCTGCACGGACACCACGGCCCTCCAGGACCAGGAGTCCCTACGCAAGAGGACCGGGTTGCCTGGCGTCCAGAGAGGCCCTTCGCATGCCACCCTCAGAACCTGAGCGGTGATTCTCAACCAAATATCCCAGCCTCTCTGACAACAGGTTATCCAATGGGAAAAAGCACACAGGATATGAAAATAGGATTGTGTTTTAAAATATAAAATTTAAAAGTATATTAAAATGTTTACTTTCCAAACAGAAATGATTTTTATTTTGAGACAGTCTTGCTATGACGTTCAGGCTGCCTTTGAGCTCACTATGAAGCCCAGACTGGCCTCAAACTCGCAGGAATCCTCCTGCCTCAGTCTTCCAATGCTGGGATTACAGGTGTGTGCCACTGTGCCCAGCAAAGTTATCTAAGGTATGCAAAGGTAAAATATGAATATTTGAATATTAAGTAGCTCAGTGTAAAATGGGTCAGTTTCATGTACATTGTGAAGATCAGTTCAGTACTGTCAAATGGAAAAAGGCTGAGGACCACCTTGCCGCTGTAACAGCGCCTCTCCCAGGTTCTCCCTCCCCTATTTGCATAAAATGTAAATGGAATATCATGCAAATCATACTCAGGTATTTCTGATAAGGGAAGCACACAGACTGTTGATAAACCATTGGACACAAAGGGTTGAATAGCCCATGGACAGAGGGAAATACAAAATGGGTAAGAATAACGCTGATATATACATGCACATATATATGTATATATATCAATTTACCCTTTTCCTTTTTCCTGCAAAAGCAATTTAACACAGATGCCTGAAATGAAAGCCAAAACTCACATGGGACAGATTTTAACTGTTGACTGTAAAACCAGGTATGTTTCTCATTTGAGGACAATGTTTACACATCAAGTAGCCACAAGGCACAGGAAATGAAGTGTAAGAGACAGATCTCAGAAGTCGCCAGACATTACAAGTTATTGGCATTGCCAGGACACAGCACCTGCAGCTGTGACGACACTCTGCAAGACACCACACAGTGCAAGCTCAGGAAGAGAAAAGAACCGTTTGTAACCTTACATTATGAACCTGATGGATCGCTGAGAAAGGAAATCCAGCGTTCTGATTGGTCCAAATCTCACAGACAGACGACTGCTGATATAAACAGAAAACTATCTCATCTTGTCAATATTTAAAACATGACAGCTATCAAGGTAGCACCCAGGAAGGGAAGGAGGAAAATAGCACAAAACAAGAATCATATTTCTTAGGGAAAAAACTCAAAGAATGTCTTAGGATTCAATGGTTTAATAATTGCCTTCCAAATCATTTTTTTTGCTTAAAAATATTTTGCATTAGCTGAGGGAATAAAGATGATGTATTCATTAGTGTTACATCAAGGGAAGTTACCAATCAATTCACATGCTAGGGAAAGCCAATGACTCTATGTTTTACACTAGCCATAAAGAAAGGCAATGCTTTTTCCTTCTTCTCTTGATACATTCAGAGTACTATTTAGTAAAGTATCTCATCAGGTTTAAGAAACACGGGGAAAAAAATCTTTAAAATAGGTCAAACATTTAAATTTTCTTGTCTTCTGTGATCAAGAGTGGGCAATATCATGTGAATAACTTTCCTGATTTAGTTATTCTCCACTTTGGGGACCTAAAAGATGTTTACACCTTTGGGGTTCTCAGGGGTGAACTCTGGCTAACAGCTGGGCAAGATGGCGGTGGCAGGAAGAGGTCAGAGTTGGGGAGAGCACAGGGTCTGGGTGTCTCAGGTTGCTCCTCGTTCATGCTCCGCACTACGAGCAATGAGGCAGAAGTGTTTGCTCCAGATTGCGGCCAAAGTAACCAACATTGCTTCCTGGGATGATATGCAGAAGCCAACAAGGAACCAAATGGGCTTTTGTCCTGGCCTCTCCCAAGTTCTTTTCCTGAATGCCATCATTCTAAAAGATACCTTAAAATTTAATCACAGAAAATGGCAGGGCAGTGAAACTCACTCAGCAAGAACCGTGAGCACACCCAGAACTCATGAGTGGACAGACAAAGTTCATGAGTGCACACCCACCACAGTACGGCTTGGAAACCCAGAGAATACACAGGGAAAGCAAGCCTGTCCTGGGTGAAAACTCAGCATCTCTTCAGTCACCACATCATGTGTCACACATCTGCACCTTCCTGCCTTTCCAATTCTAATCTGTAGCAAGTCAAGGACCCCCTTCTGGCACCGAAGTCTAAGAACACTCAAGTCCTTTATATAAAATGGGACAATAGCTGCATATAATCTGCGCACATCTTCTGCTATCTTCTAAGGCATCTCTACATTCTTCTAATATCAATTACAATATTATACTATATAAAGACTACTTTTTAAGGGACCAGTGACAAGGAAAAATAGTGTGCACATGTTCAGTATGGATAGAATTTTTTTCAAATGATTTTTACTTGCAGTTGGTTGAAGCCACAAATCCAAAACCCAAGACATGGAAGGTGACTCTGCTATGCTTGGTTGGGTCACCCACCATCTTAAGTAGCACCAACTGTATTGCTAGGACACCCACATTCCTGAGCTAATTCCTCTGCATATATCCCAGCTTTTGGCCTTTCACATCCTTCCAGCACCAGCATAAGCCACAGATCACCCGCCCCTGGTAGATAGGAGAGAACCAACATTTAGAGGCTTTGCATGGTACTCAGGCCACAGAGCGGGGAGACCCAGGTTTCAGCTGGCTGGATGGAGAGGAGAGGGAGGAGTACAAGTGGGGGTCAACTGTACCAAGAGGCAAAGGGAAGCTCTAGCTACTGGGACCTTGTTTTACTGAACCTGAGACAAGTCTATCCATGCGGAGCTATGGGGTGGAATGCCACACAGGTCCAAACACCTGGACATTTTATTTGTTATTACCCTTAAAAGGGCCATGCCGGTGTCTCTCCCTGATGGGCCCAGGCCACTTGTCATTTTGGGTTGACTTTGGTTATGCCGAATCACAAAGAATCCATTTGTATAAAACCCAGCTCAGATCTGAGTCCAACTTTCCCTTCCTCCTCACGGGCCAGGTGTGGGACCTCAGACACCCTTGGTAGCAAGGGAGAGAAGGGTGCACTCTGTCTTCTCCCACAGGGTGGAAGGCGTGGTGGCCTGGCCTCTTCCGGGGTGAGCCCGGCCATCTCTTCCTCCTTCCCAAGTGGTGCTGGTGAGGCAGGCAGGGAGAAGAGGGCCGTCGTGCTGGGTGTGCAGGGTTCTCTGTGCTGGGGGGGGGAGATGCCGCTGCCCCAGCGTCCTACTGCGTGACCAAGCAGCCCACCCTGGCATGTGTGCGGGGCAGGCTGCTCTGCCAGCATGCCTGCATGCCAGGCCTTCTCTCTGCAGGTCTCTGTCAGGCTGAGCAGGTGCTGTGCACACCTGTTGGCCAGAAGTCCAGCCACTGAGAGAAATGCTGGTTTCTCCTCCAGGCAGCCTCAAGTTTAGAAATACAGCAAAGAACAGTAAGATCAACAAATGAATTATGGAAAAGAAAGCTTATCTCTGCTTCCAAGTTTCCTCCACCGCCATACCCCCAGGGATGCCCGCAAGAAACACAGCATCTTTTTCCTGTTACCCGTGTGACCACCCACACCTGCCCCTTTGCCGTCATCTGGATGTCATGCTGTGGGAACAAAATCTAGACCTTTCATGGGGGACTCAGACCACCCTCTCCTGGTACCAGCTGGTCCTCTGTGCACAAGGCAGGACAGGACTCACTACCTCCTGGCAAACCCTGAGCAGGTGTCTGGCTCCTGCGCTGCTAGCTTTCTTGCTTCCTCTTCAGAGTATGTGGTACTTACAGCCTCGAGGACAACTCCCACCTAGCACGCTGCTGTGCAAATGGATCTTCCCACAGTCAGAGAACATAATTAGAGTTAGGGAGGGAAGACAGGATCTGGTGCCATGCTTGCTTTATTTTATAAAATTCATTACCTCAGTGAAGAAAAGTATTACCTCACTGACAATCACTTATGCCACAGAGAGTTCATACACAGCTTCTATACATTTTCAGAAGTCAGAGTAACTATATTCCATTGATAAGCTATGTTTTAAACAGAAAAACACCTAATTTCTGATAGCTGTATGAGTAAGTGCAATGACAAAGTTAGATCTTTAAAAGCAGCGATTAAAATAAAAGCAGTTAATTTGGTTTTTTGGCTATGAAAATTTTGAAATCAGATACATTCTGATATTCCAGTCATTTTGTTGGCAGTAAATAGCTGGCCAGGCTCACAGAGCTGCACACCGGTGTGTCCCTAAGGTAAAAACAGTCCCTGTGGACGTAGGGGTATCACCCAGAGCACTGGGGAGATTTTTAAATGCAAAAGTTTCAACTATATCTATAAAGTCACTGTTTCAAGGCTCAGTATTTTCCATGGCACTGAGTTTTAAAATGTTTTGAGAAAAAAAAATAGAACATCCAGCAATTAAATTTTGAGGTCCAAGTTCCTATAAAAGCAGTGATTTAAATCTATGCTTTAGTGAAGCTTGAGAATGTCTTCCTCTGTAAAGAAGAAAAGTTCTTGAGCTAGTTATTTCAGCAAGGTGTTGCACAGAGCAAACTTCCACAGCTATGCTTTGAGGGCCTGAACACAGAAGGCCCTCAGACATATTTACTGAGCCTATGGGCTCTCTCAGTCTAGCTAGATGCCCCTGGGAAATGGCGAAGCATTGTACAAACTAGTTATTTGTTATCATTTGTAATTGGTCCTCATTATTCTCACTTGTGCAGCTGGCAAGCCACAGTGGTGCCAACACTTTTGGCCAGCAGACTTGCTGGCAGAAAAGCCGGCAGAAAAGCCTTGACTTCTCCTGCCCAAGGCTCACAGAGACAGGGTCTCCAGCCTTGCTGAAGACAGAAGGAGCGTTTGCCATTAGCATGTCTTCCCGTCAGAAGGCTGACGGGGAGACAGACTGGGATAATTCTGTACAAGCATGTTAATCACCCCAAGTGCGATTTCATTTGCTTGTTAATATTCCCTCAATCCCTTTCCATAGATACTACAAAGGCTAATTTCATTGTGTGAACCTGAATTACTGTGAAACCCAAACAAATAGGGGTTAAGGAAAGATACAGTGGTCTTACAACTACTCTATCATTATTAAGTATGAAACAGTTTATTAGTGCACACTAGTATTATGGAATGAGGAGCTTCATATTGCTGTATATATGGTACATGCATATAACAGACTTTGATTATTATTATTTTTTTGAGACAGGGTCTCGCTTTGTAGTTCAAGCTGGCCCTGAGCTCACTATGTAGCCCAGGCAAGCTGCCGCGAACTCAGCAATCCTCCTGTCTCTGCCTCCCGAGTGCTGGGATGACAGGCGTGAGCCACCACATCCGGCATTGTGGTATGCGGTGTTGATTGTTGGTGGGCGTGAGTCTCCATGCCCAGCATTCTATGTGGTTACAGGGATCAAACTCAGGACCTTGTGCTTGTGAGGCAGGCACCAGAACCACTGAGCTAACCCTCCAGCCCCAGACTTTATTTTTATCCCCTCCTTCTTCCCTACCTTCTTCTCCTAATGCCCTTAATCATTTCTAATATCTTCTCCTTTGTGCCATCTCTCTTTTTTCTCTAAGATTCCTCATGTAAAAGAAATTATTTAACTTTCTGAGTCTGGTTTATTTTGCTCTACATGACAGTCTCCAGTTCCATTCATTTTCCCGTAAATGGAAAGACTTCATTTTTTTCTTTATGCATGAATGATATTCCACTGTGTGTAGGTACACCAGATTTTCTTTATCCATTCACTTGTTGACAGGTATCTAGAGATTTCCACAGCCTAGTGATTGTGAATTGATAAACACAGGTATGCAGTGAATATACCGAGTAGTATATCTCCAAATGTTTAGATTTTGAGGAACTTCCCTACTGATTTCCACTGTGGTTTTACTAGTTTACATTCTCACCAATAGTGAGTGTACAGGGTTCCTCTGCCCTGATTTTCTTCTAGTATTTCTTGTTTTCTCATATTCTTGATGATAGCCATTCTGACAGGGATGAGGTAGAATTCCTACATAGTTTGACTGGCATTTTCCTTTGACTAAAGATATTGGACATTTTTTCATATACTTATTAATAATTTTTACCTCTCTTGAAAAATTATTCATTTGCCCATTTGTTTGGGTTGTTTTGATGCCAGAGTGTTGTGTCCATTATGTGGTTTAGATGTGAACCCTCAGTCAGAAGAATAGAGGGCAAAGGTTCTCCCCTTTCTGCAGACTGGTTCCCCACTCAGTGGATTGCTTCCTTTGCTGTAGCATTTTAGTTTGATATAGTCCCATTAATTGATTCCTGATATCATTTCCTTTACTTTTGGAGTCCTATGCAGGACTGTGCCTTTAGCTCCAAGTGTTTTCCTACATTTTCTCTTAGCAGTTTCATCATTTATCTTCTACCTAGGTCTCTGATCCCTTCTGAATCAATTCTAGTACAGGGTGGGAAATGAGGATCTAGTATTAATTTTATGCACATAGATATCCAGTTTTTCCAGTATGATTTGTTGAAGACATTGTCTTTCTGCAGGGTATGTTTAGGCCCCTCCATCAAGCATCAGATGGGTATAACTGCATGGTTTTGTTTCTGCATCCTCTCTTCTGCTCCACTGGTCTACACATCTGTTCTTATGCCACTACTATGCTGTTTTTGTTACATGGCTTTGTTGTATAACTTGAAGTCCAGTATTGTGATATCTCCTGCATTATTCTTCTGCTCAGGATTTCTTTGATTATTCTGGTTTTTTTTATGTGTGTGTACATATGAATTTCAGGATTAAAACATATTTTAAAATACCACACACATCTTAAAGAATATATGTCTTATCACCTGTTTTTTAGGTTACCACAACTTCAGTTCAGAAAATTCAACACAATTGCCTTAAATGTAATCACAAAATGAAAAGAATATTGCCAGTCTCCCAACTTTTTCCTCCTAAATTTTCCCTTTCTATTTACTGGGTAGTAATCTAGAAGTTTATTTATAATCAGTTGACCTTTTTCATCTTCTGTTTTGCTTTCTTTACTAAAACATTCTCAAAAAGTGCTATAAGCTTTCAAATAAAAAGCAGACAGATCCACTCCATAGAGCCAGTACCACCTTTCATCTTCAAGTCAATTTCTGTTTTTCTTTTTCTTTTTTTTTTTTTTGAGACAGGGTCTTGCTTTGTAGTTCAGGCTGGCCCTGAGCTCACTATGGCAAGCCTCGAACTCGGCAATCCTCCTGTCTCTGCCTCCCGAGTGCTGGGATTACAGGTGTGAGCCACCATGCCCCGCACTGTGGTATGCGGTATTGATTGCTGGTGGGCGTGAGTCACCATGAGTATGTGGTTACTGGGATCGAACTCAGGACCTTGCGAGGCAGGCGCTGGAATCACTAAGCTAAATCTCCAGCCCAATTTGTTTTTCTTTACACTAAACTCCCTCTGAGGTCCCTCTGGGGTCTGAGCTTCCTCTTTCCCTGTCCTTACCTAATGCCACTCTCCTAAAACTAAAGTCACTTTGCATCTTCCTGCCTCTTCCATTTCTTCACCTGTGTGATGTGGACATCGAGCCACCAACCCTGCTAGGACATGGGCATCTGAACCCTGCGCTCACCAGCCCAGGCTTCTGCTTGCATCTAGGTGGCTCCTGTGCCACCAGTGGCAGCTCTCTAGCCCCGGTTGTCCCTCTTCTCTTCCCCCCTGCTCGCCCTTCCTTTCCTCCTCTCTTCCATCATTTCCTCTGCTCCTGACAGCCGCGCACACTCTCGCTGTAGGGCGCTGCTCTTGCCGCATGTTCTTCACCAACGCCACCTTCTCAGAGAACTGTCCCCGACACTCCGGCACCTTACACGCGCATCAGGGTTGAGCTTCCACACAGCAATGTCCTTTCAAGCAGAATTTCAAGTTCGAAAAACATTTAGAGCGTAAGACTATCTCCCCAGGGCCCTGTCGTCCCCCTGAGACAGTCACTGTCATCCACACACTCGGGCGAAGGTCTCAAGCCAAGCCAGGGTCAGCCCAGACCGGAAGTGGCTGTGGAAACCCTCTCCCTGGCTGGAGCTGGCAGTAAACTGGGAGCGAGCCCTGGCGGTGGGGCTGGGAAGGGAGCAGGCTGCCAATGCGCCGTCCATCTAGCCGCACCAATTAGGTTCCAGGAACCTTTGGAGTCTGTGGATGCTGTGCAGCTAGTTCAATAAACTTACACGGACAGAGCCCTCCAGCCGGTTTCCATCAGAGATGAAATTTTCTGCCTTGTTTTAGTCTTGAGGGGGGACTTTTCCTGTGTTCCTCTCATTTGTCATAATACTTTCACACTTCGGGGTGTTCTGAAATTGACCAGAAAGAACTTAACAGGAAATATGAAAGGCTCTGAGTGAAAGCTAAAGGGATCGTGAAGTCCATTTCTTCTCCTGGATGACAGCACTCCTAAAATGAAACAAAAACAAACTTGCAGAGCAAACAGCTTCAGAGGTGGAAGAAAGAAGGGCTCTCCGGTGAATGGAGCTTTGGCCAGCAGCCCGCGAGCCTAGCGGCTCCTTGAGCACAGACTTAGATGAGATCTGTCAGAGGATGGAGTCAAACACACTCCGTGCCACGCAGCAACAGTGCCTCCACCCTGTGCACAGCACCAGCGGTGACGCTGAACTCTGCCTGGAGAGCAGAAAGCAGAGCCTTTTGTTTCTTCTGAACCACCCGGAGGCCACAGGCCAGCATCTGATCCTCTCCTCAGTCGACTGTGTAGACAACAGCGAGCCTCTTTTTTTGCTGTGAGTTTTGGGACACACTCTCAGCTCTCTGACAAGTGTGTGATTTCGATTCTTCTCTTCAAGGACTCCATCAGCTTCTCAGGTTCAGTGTGTGTATTTATTTCTAGTTCTCACAAGTGAAAGAAATAAAATGACCCTGTTAATGAAAGGCTTTGGATGTGCTGTTTTATTTGCAGAGGAAGTTAGACTCAAGAAAATGCTGCTTTTTGTGCTGTCCTCCCCTTCCAAAGAGCAGCTCTCCCAAAACGTCATGTTCATGACCTTCCCGCTGTGTCTATGGGGAAGATTTCTGGACAGAACAGAGGGAGCAGTCAGGCCAATAGATGTTCCACCAACAACATCTGCGTATATAACCCACCACTGCGGGTGTCAGGATTAATGAACTAACCCAATACGGGGGTGCAAACAGCACACTTGGTATCTTCCAAACCCATTGCAAAGATGCAGATTCCAACACCATCTGATCAGTTTGTGGTTTTCTATCTGTCCCCTCTCCTGCATTCACCTCTTCTGTCCTCCCCATCTTGGTTAACTTTGATTCTGGTTCTGATAGTGCATAAAATAAGCTCGCAGCTGCGGAAATAGGAGGGAAAGGGGAATTCTGGTTATCATCACCCATTTGTAGAGATAACCTATAACCTGCACTCCTTAATAGTATAGTTGTGTCCCTAAATGACATCACACAATTATTGATGAAATCTCTTTGCAGGAAAAAAATAGAGCAGAAGGAAAAAAGGAGGTTTTCTGTACCCTGTGGGCCTCATGGCACAGCTCCCGGCCCTCTCTGTGCTGCAGGGAGTGGAGACACCTGAGATCATGCTGTTAGTAGCAACGTGGGTAGATTTACTCATTGCACCTCAGAGTTTGGGTGCTATTGCTATAAACATGTTTCAGGATCAATAAAAGCAGAAATATTAATAACTTATTCTGAAAAGCAGTGACCAGCTCTTCACCATGACATGAACTGCAGCAAAGAAACTAGATTTTGCAAAGTAGCTCTCTTTTGCCTGTCACATCTCTTTAAAATACACAGTGGACTCTTGATTTACAAACTCTACTGGTTTCCGTGGGCTGGTTGTAACTCAAATTGGTTATAAGTCAATACAGCTGAGATCTGGATGTTCACCTGGGTGCAAGTTATAGATAATGAGAGGTACATGAATCTTCCATCAACCTAATTAGCCCAAGTTGTTCATATGTCAGGCCAGGTGTAACTTGAGGGTCCACTGTATATTATGACCCCTCCTTGCAAACTGAGGCTGTTGTTTGTTCTTTTTACTTCAACCCACTTATTGAGTATATTTTCAACCTTTGTATCTTGTTTCTGATAAAAGGAAGTATTGGATAAAGCTGCTCATTTAGTAATGCTTTTTAAGACTCCACTATTTCCTCATTTTCTCTTTGTGAAAAACACGGGAAAACAAGGTCTGGTTGAGTAGTCATCTTGAACGATGCCAACGATGCCAGTGAAGGCTCTGGTGGAAGCTGCACGGCATTGCCCTCCCTCCTTCTCACCCGCTGGTTTGTGCCTTGTGGGACTTCCTGGGGGTGTGCTTTTCCAGGGGAAGCTTTCTCATTGGCCTGTCACACACTTCAGAAGAGCAACTGATGCACCAAGTGACAACCAACTTCTAATGTGGCCTTAATGGCTCAGGGTTAATGGACAAACAACTTGGTAGAATTATTTCATCAGAAAGGAACCATGTAAATGCAAAATCTAGCACTGATGAGGTCGAGAGGGAGACATGGCTCATGGCCATTGATAAAGGCTGAGAAGTTGTCATGAGGAACAAGCTCAGTAAGGACTAGGAGTGTGTTGATGTTGCTTCCATGAACATCGACGTGGACATGCCCAGAGCTGGGCCAGCAAGGACACTGTGCAGTACACTTTCCACTTAGAATGATACTGGCAGGGAACTGGATATGTTTCATATGGGGAGGAAAACAAATCAAAGCTATGTCTTCAGTCTTAAGGAACTAACAGCCAAAGGGAGCAGATCGATTCTTTGTCAATCAGATTGATTCTTTGTCAAGATT